>JAOUWY010000002.1:19334661-19363056 GCA_025728095.1 Prietella phreatophila
AAACCTACCATTAAAATTATAGACTGATCATTTCTTTGTCAGTGGGCAAACGTACAAAATCAGCAGGGGATCAAATATCTATCTATCTATCTATCTATCTATCTATCTATCTATCTATCTGTATATATATATATAGGCACCCTATTTTTTTGTAGAACAAACTTTATTTTTATTTTATGACTTGTACATTGTTGAGTCAGTACAAAAGCATTTATGATCTCCAAACATTAGTTTTCCAGCACAAAATTTATTGTTACTGAAAAATGTTTTTATGTCAGTAAAAAAAAAAAAGGCAGCAAAGTAAGTGATAAGAGACACTTTTCAGACAAAAACACAATGAAGGCTGCTGGATTTTGGGGGTCATCACACCAAATATTGCCTTTGTTTCATTTATTACTGTTTACCGCTCTTTATAGTATTTTTTTTTAATGGAGAAACATTTAATTTCATTATTTTTGAAGGCATCTTTGCTCTACAGCATTTGAACATTTCTTTGCATATGCCCAAGACATTTGCACAGTACTGTGTGTATCTCTCTCTCTCTCTCTCTCTCTCTATCTAGATAGATAGATAGATAGATATATAGATAGATCCATCCATCCATCCATCCATCTTCTACCGCTTACTCCTTCTTCAGGGTCGCGGGGGAACCTGAAGCTTATCCTAGGGAGCATCGGGCACAGGGTGCCAGTCCATCGCAGGGCACAATCACATACACACTCACACACCCATACATTATATATATGGATAGTTTTATTTATTCACGTAACATGTACCTCACTCTGTGAATTATGTGACTCAGTGTGGAACATGTTTCTGTTCAAGCACAGCTGTGTGGAACTCCAGCATCGGCAGGACTGGTGCTGTAATGAAGCCTCGGTGGAGATTAGATAGACAGCTACAGCATGGCTGCTGATGAGACTGTATCCACTCTATACAATTTGCACTTCTGAGACATGATGCTGCACATCACTTCCACTTCCAATTTTCACAGGCAGGCAGAGAGTGAAAAAATATGCAGCCAAACACCCTTCATTTGCTCACTGTTCAACACTTTTCATTTAGAAATGTGTCATAACACATGTGCAGTTAACTTTACTGAGACTGAGATTCAGGCCTCAATATAGTTTAATGCTGCTTATTGTCTTGTTACTAACACATGGATGTATAAATGTGTGGCACAGGAACGATTAAAGAGAAAAAGCTACACCTCCGTGCAAGGTCGGCAAACAGGAAGGAGGAAAAGGTCGATTGTGTGTGCATGGAATGGCTGTGTAATTGACCTTTGTTGTGGATGGGCTCATGAATAAAGCAGCTCTTTATTTTTACTTGTTTATGGTAGCATGCTAGAGCTCAGGAGTTTGTTCTTAGACATGCCTTTGTACACGAGGAAGCTACGCATATTCAAAATGTCCCTGTGCATCTATTTTATCCCTGTGAGGTTCAGGGATAAAGAATGTGACAATTGTGCAATGGAAGAGTATCATTTAAATGTTCTGCACAGCCCTGTCACAATCTCACGTGTACTGGCAATAAAAGTGGAAACCTATTAATGTGCAGTTACTGCTGCTGCTGGGGCCACAGAGTAGCTGTTACTAATCTTTGGAGTTAAATCGGATTCACAGTGAATGATGCCTGGAACACAGATCCATGGAGGTTAATGTTTATACAATTTCAAATGGAGACATTTTTACAATATCCACTGTTAAAATATTCACAGTTTTAATTTGACTGCAAAAAATATGCTCTGTACTTTACTGACATGTGTAAGGTTTGTCTACTCATAGCAGACATTCATCAAGGCTCAGAGCTCCACCAGCAGTGAAAATGCAGTGAAAAGTATTAAAGCATAATTTCAGTAATGTCTTATTCTTCATGTCTAGGATGTGGCTAAACAGGCCAGGAAAAATCATGTTTCTACCCCTTCCATGAAACTGCATTCTGAGATGAGGATCAGATTATCTGAGACAACGGCTCACCAATCTGATACTTACACCATAAACTACAAGAGAAATTATAAATAACTGCTCAAAACACTGCTCAAATAGGGTTGTAAAACGTGTACAAGCAACATGTGGTATTTTCAAATGCTCTAAAAAAAATTGGATATTACTTAACTAGTCTCTGTGGTTATTTGTTATTTCTATGTACTATTTTATTCAAACACTGTGGATTCAGGTTCTGATTAATCTGATGTAACTCCATACTAATCAGCGCAGAGCTTTGTGAAAGCAAAAGCTTTGATTTTATTTTTAGCTCAGCTGAGAATGGAATCTGACTGTAAAGTACCCTGATTAAGCCATAAGACCAAGTGGGTCACGTCCTCACTTTATCCCCCTGCACACACACATAGACAAACCCTTAGGTTTTCTTTAATTATATGCACTATAAGTGAGGATGCTGTTGTGTGTAAATATATGCATGGAATACTTAATATGTTTATATCTACATAGTTTCCATTGTATTCTGCCATTCAGTGGATCTTATATAGCCAGTGATCATCTCAAGGTGACATTGAGGATATGGGAGAGATTGGGCTCATTAAAAGATTGCACACTGTTCAGTGGAACATTTTCTAATATTAAAAACCTGAACAATTTTTTTCCAGTGTTTTGTTCTTAGACATGAAACCATTAAACATTGAAGAGCCAATATTTTCCCTACAGGTACTCACTTATGTAAGCTGGATGTGTATGAGATTCTTTATGCCAGGAGAGAACATGTCATGCTTTCTTGATGATCTGACACATTCATTCATCCATTGATGGATTAAGCTGCATAGTAGTGTGCAGTTACTGCACTGTTGATTTATGTCTGTACAGTATGTAGAAGCCAAATTGCAAGACAGAACTGGCTCCAGAGTAACTGCATGTCAAGTTTCCACAATGGTCATCTGCATGCATGTGATGAAGAGAGTCTGAGATTGACATATGTGGCTGAGGGCATGTGAAGCACAGTGTGGTCCTGGCACTTGTGCTGTGAGGAGGGAGCTTCAAAGTGTATCAATCTCAGCTCTGAGACAAGCCCAACCCCAGAGCTACACTCAGTCTCCACATGTCTAGTCAAGGGTCTTTACTGGATCGCCTGCACCTTTCTATCCCTTGCATATCCTTCACCATGTAGCTGAGATTGTTTTGTTCCACGTAGCGTCCCCAGATAGCAAATGATTCTTTTGAGCCAGTTTTTGCAATGGCAAATGTATTGTGTCCCAACTGTAAGCAGCCACATTTAAAGTTTACAATTGTATTTAGACTCTGTGATGAAAAAAAGTAGACCAGATACTAACACAGCTTTTGGGCTAAAGGTGACCCAGCTGTGAGCACTGTTGTGAGTTATCAGGTCATTGAGGCTATATTGTGGAAATCATCGTTCTGGAGGTCATATTCGGATGAACTATCCGTCTTTCCACGGTGGTATGTGGGCCAGATGAAGTGGAAATTATAGGATGAAATTGTGCTATAGTTAATTTGCCTTTAGGGTCAATATGGATCCCTAAAAATACATACTTTGATTAACAGAAATCCTTTAGGCTTTAAGGATAATGTCACAACTATTAATTTGTTTGCTGTGTCAAAACAAGATTGATTGTGATTTGGCTTGGTTTTACACTGCACATACTTTAATGAACACAAAAAATAGTGGCTTTTAAGGCTGGAAAATAACTCGAAATAACGATCGAAAATACCATTTTCCATAATTGGTCAAACATACGACAGTTGGAAAAATTAAATAGACCTTTTTTTAAGTGAACTTAAAAATCACAAAAAGCATGGATAACACAGAGCCATCGCTAAAAAATTCTTATGTAGTTATATAAAAACTCATTTGAAACATTCTGTGTATTGCATGCAACTTTTTTTTGTTGTTGTTGTATTTCTAAATATTCGGAGAAAGTTGGATTTCTGCTATGCTACATCTCTGTCCTTTGTCAGTTTAGCATCTTGCATCTACAAATAATATTTGCCCACAAATAATACATAGCATGTTTGCTTTACTTTCTGCACTTAGCTCAGTTCAGTGTTGAATTGCTTTCTCACTGCAATGAATCTGTGCTAGAGTTTGCTTGGAACTGGACTGAGACCAACTCGTGCAGATTTCTGGGTTCTTATCCGCCTAAGAACCTGGATATATGCAGAGTAAAGAAGATTTAGAAGCGTAGAATTCAGGATTGAATCATATGCTAAATAGATCTGTCTTTTTTATTTTTTATTCACAGATTAGTTTTCTGGCATGCAGTGAATACAGGATATAATGTACCCCCTGCAAGGCGTTGTTATGTGCTGACTGATAACAAGTGCTGTTAAAGCTTTCATTCTGACAAACTAACAGGGGCAAGTTGTATTGCACTCACATGCACACTTGGCTCAGTTGTGTTTCTGTGTTTATCACACGGCACACTATAGCGTCAAATAGAGTGATGGCCAGTGATCATAAACAGTGGTGATTTGACTGGTTAATGGATGGGTAAACCTCTGGGAGAATTATGTGTGTCAGCAGTGGTGAGGCAAAAACAAAGCTCTATCCATCACCCTGCTCACAGAGGCTTCAATAACTGGGCTTGGATAAATGGGCCATGTTTTTCTAGCAATGAAAATGAAGGAATACTAGCGAAAACAGTGAAACAGAAATCTGAAACTCAGACACAAACAGAAGAATGGTGTCTTTTTCTAAGCATTTCATCCTGGGCCATGATACTAGCAGAGGACACTTTTCTGTTTCACAACACGTTTAAGAACCCCAGTGGACTCCTTGCATCAAATTTAAATTGTAATTATTTAGCCTCAATAAAACTTGGTTTAATCAAGGAAAATAAATTGTTTGGCACTGGTTTACTGTGTTTGTTTCAGATAACAATTAGGCATCTAATGATTAGACCTTACAGGTTTAAATGAATGGAGCTGGTCTTTTAGCACTATGTGATACCTCATGCTCTGCATTCCACATTAGCAGCCAAACACCGGCACTGACGACTTTACTGAGGGCTTTTCCCTTGTGTGTTGAGGCAAAGCTGCTGTTTGGAGGAGGCACTGATTGAAAGCTCTACTGCAGTTACAGAGATATAGGACTGGAGAAAAAGGAGGAGGAGTGTAACAGGGTGGTCCTGCAGTACAAAACTGGAGCAGTGAGATGAGTGTGGAAAAGTGAGACCCTGCAGATGATAAAGTGAGCCAGGTGGAGACATCATAGCAATATATACAGAGAAGGTGTGCTTGTATTACAATTAATCCATTCTCATCCTCCTTTCTGTTGTTCTGACCTCTATTCTTTTTCCAGCTTAGGCTATAGTTTTATCCATTTACCTGATAAACCCTCTCCTTTGTATCATCCTCTCAATTCATCTTGCTCTTCTCCTAAAACACCTTTCTGTGTAGTATGACTGGCGGACAGACTCGCAGAAGCCAAGCTGATGAGAGCTGAGGTGGAGTCTTCCACAGGAGTGTGTGTGCCGCAGTCATTTCAGGTACAGTACATCCAGCACTCTGCCGCAGAATCCACTGCATGTGGAAGCTGCTGCCACAGCCCTCTGCATCCTTATTTTTTTCTTTCCATGATGCATAAATACGCATTTCTGTGCCGTACCTCATGACTCATTTATTCAGCTTTCAACTCTGTCCTAAACAGCATATTAATGAGTCAGTACATAAAAAGCTATCTATAAATCTGACCAAATACTGTATATCAGCTATTAAATCTAATTAATTTCAGCAAATTAAGACAATGTGTCTATGGTGTACAGAACCATTTCTATTATAAGATATATTGCAGAGATTGGGAGACGGAAATTGGGATTATGGAGTGGATCATGCCTATATTTGTGTGGTTTTTGAGATATAGTTGGGCTGGAAATGTTGCTTTTCACAGGTGAATGTAGATATGTCTAAAGCAGCTCAAAACGAGCTGTTAGACTGTCTGCTGTTGTCAACTCTCAACTGCCTGTTACATTGTTACTCAAAAGTGTACACTACAGTAGCCCATAGCATAATTTAAATGCAATAGCCAAATGTCCAGTCCCACCAAAATCTCTGTTCACAAGCCACTGTCCACCAGTTAATATTATATTACATAATATTCCTCTGTTTCAATATTATGCTGCAAACCCAAATGTCTGTCTGTCTATCTATCTATCTATCTATCTGTCTATCTATCTATCTATCAATCAATCAATCAAAGTTTAGTGTAAGGTTAGACTTCCCATGTTCACAAACGCATCTCAATATTGTTCAACAAATATTTGAAAAGAAAGATGACATTGATGTCTGTAATTTAAGGGCCTTACCTGACTTCAAAACTAGCTTGGCAGAAATCATAAAAAAAAATGTTGTATATTTATCTTAAGCAGAGACATATTTGGTGTCTGAAGTTTGCTTCTTTGATGTGGCACTGTTGCACTGAATGCCTGAAAGGTTTTTTGAGTTGAGTTTTTAAGCAATGTCAAATGTGTTGTTAAATTAGAGTTAACATTTCACATTAATCTTACTTGATAAGATAAAAGAAATTAAAGGATTGCGTTTAGATATTTTTATTGTAACTAATATTTGCATACTTTAGGGAGACACTAATATCATTACCATTTATCTACATATTTAAAAGCTTTCACAGCCAATTCCACTGTTTTTGGTCAGGAGACTTATTAGCTATGTGTCTTTCAGCATGTGCGATCTTCACAATATAAACTGGGATGTTACCACTGCATTGTCCAATCCATGTCCTAAAACAGCGTCTTTTATCATTAGCTTCCTCACACATTCATTTTTGTCCCTTTTTTTAAAACATTTTTTATTATTTAAATGTAGCTTTCCTCTGAAATGATACAGACTTGAGGATGCAGAAGGATTTCAGAATGTCCTCCTATTTCTTTTTTATCATTTCACTGAGCAGACAGTCTGGTCTGGAATGGATTAATACTGAGGATTTTGCAGTGATCTATGTGTGTTTAATTTCCCTGAAGATATGATTCCCCTCTGAGACAGACACATGCGGACAGAATTATTCATGAAGTCCATTTAATTGAATATCTATTGTTCCCATTTGTAATGGATATTTTTTTTTAGGGTTTATGAAAATTCACAAGACATGCTATGCTGATGTTTTTAATGACAAAACTCTTCATTATATTCTTTACTCTAATTTTTGTGTTTTAATTGCCATAGACAACGTGAGCTTGAATAGCAGTCTTAAATTAAGTTCAATGAGGCTTGTGCTGTAGCGCATACCAAGTGTGGCATTAGGGGTGGATGATTATAGTGGATATGTCCTCACATGCCTTTAAAGGCATTATTCAGCCCATGAAGCAAACGTAAGTTCATTGTCATGGCTGTCAGAAATTTATCCATAGCCCAAATCTCATTTCCATATTTGTACAGGGATTTTAGTTGGAAGACGAATTCAGCAGAACAAATAAATTGTGTTTCCTAATAGAGAGAGGCAGCTAAGGCCTGCAGCATGTGAATAAGAAATGAACAAAATTTGCTCATTTGCTTTAATTTTATGCAGAGGCACATTTAGCCTGCTCAAAATATTTCTCTACAGTGTGGGCGGGGTCAAAAGTTCAGCTCAGGGGAAAGGTTCTGAAGACACAGGGCTGCGGTTGTAATGTATATAAAAGCCGACTTGCCTAAAAACACTGTTATACAGACCACATTACTGCTGTTTTGTTTTCAGATTGATTCTTGTTTTACGTACATTTCCCTTCCCATTAATAACACAGTTAAACCCAGCAAAACTCAGCAACATGCCTTTTCACCGATGCAAAAAAAAAATAAAAATCCTCATTATCTGAGCATCTGTTCCCACATCACATTAATGCTGTGGCATTGTGCCATGGTCAGAGTCTACTGACTGCTAATCTTTTCTTGAGTAGACAATGGCATGTTTAATGCTCAGGGGTTTTGCAGTCTAGCAGTCTGATTTTGTCTCTGTGCCGCTGTTCACCTGAGAGGCCAGAGGTCTGCTGAGTTGTGTACTAATGGGACCATGGAGGAGAAGGACACAGTTCACAGCTGAGCTCTTTTTTGATGAAGATAAAAGTAATTGGAGAGACATGAAGCAGGGTGCTCTGAGACATGCTGAAAAGGACATTTTGCTGTGGAAGTTGTCCACTGTATTGATGGAACTCTGTCAGAGCAAACTCATGTAGTCTTAATTCAGCTTTTCTAATGAAAAAAAAAATCTTAGACATACAAATGAGATTGCATGAGACAAAATATTCTGTATGAGGCACTAACCTCTTCCTTAATACCTTTTTATACTTTTCTAGTGCTGTCTTTGCCCTGTACAAATTCACATTTCATTTAGAAACCTTAAGGATGGTATTTTGTCATTCTGGGTTACTGTTTGAGTCATTTTTGAACATCTCACCAACCTAGAAAGTGAAGATTACCTTATCATGAATCTACTATGGTATTCTATATTTTATAAAATCCAAATTGTCCACTTTCAATCCTAATTCACCACTTTTGCAGTAACTGCTGCAGGTTGGGAGATTTGGACAGAGAACAGTCAATCAAATATAATATAATAGTGAAGCTTGGTGCTATTCAAACACTTTTATTATTCTGCAATATTTTGAGTCCCTGGGAAATCTACCTGCAGCATGATTAGTTAGTGAAGACAGAACAATACCGTCTAGCAGTGAAACTATTTATTCCTCTCAGATATGTTAATGAAGGAGGTATTAAGAATGCTGATCACTCTGACATGTGTTTAAGAGGTATGTGCAGACCTTTTGTACTACAGAGTTTTACAGTATTTATTTTACATCACAATACTCGTATTACTTTACATAATTTTGCTGGAAACGATTGGGTAATTAGAGCAGTGCATTGGTTTACAGTAAAATAATGGAAACTGCAATGCATAGTGGGATATATTGTGCGAGGTAGAATAGTAAAGGCTCTGTTTGTGCCAATATCTGACTATTTTTGTGCTGTTTAATCTAGTGACTATTTTAGATAACCACAAACCTTCACATATGTATGCTAGTAAAATGTTGATTTACTACAGTAGTGGGATGAAGACAGTAGGGCAATGAATTCAGTGCTAGAGAGAGGTGGTTGGTTAAGAATGTTTTTCCAGCATAAGCCAAAGGAGCAAATGTAGTGCATAATATTCTATGTAAATGTATGGTTTATTACTGGAAACATAATATTGTAAAAGGTACAGTAATTACCTGTAAATATATTACAGTGCTTTACCTTAAATACATTTTACTTTAAAGATTATTTACTGTAAATTTGCAGTACTTCACTGGTCATTTACAGTGTATCCACACTCCATCTGAATGTTACAATGTGGAATTGATTTCAACATAAAATTATAGTACCTCAATGTTTTTTGTTGTTGTTGTTTTTGCTTAGTGATGTCTGTATATACAGTTGTTAATAACACAAATGGAAACCTTCTAACTAAATGACTACTCCTGTCTCTGCTTCAATTTTTTGTCCCGAATGTTTATACCACATCTCTGATACCAAGCAACGTCAGTTGAAGTGAATTTGTAGCGTGTGTCATGGACAGTTGACAGTGAGCAGGCAGCTCTGCGGCAGGACTTCTCATAGCTCTATTGCTGTGTGGACAAGTAGAAAGAGACAGCATCTCAGGAAAAGAGCAGGAGACTGAAATCTAATGGGTCAACATGGTGCATAATAGGAATGCAGCAAGGCCAAAAAGAAAATTGTATGGCTGCTGCATTTATGTAGTTCGGTAATGGACTCCGTTATGGCTGGGGACTAAATAGACCTACTGATGTGCTCTTAATAATAATGTACCCGATAAGAAGATCAAATATAAAACTGAACACACTCACATGCTGGCAATTTGTGAGCAAACTTATGGTATATCATGACCCATATTGTGTATTGTAAATATGCCTTCAAGAATTGAGGTGATATTTTGTTCATATTTCTGACTGCTAATTTAAACTCTACAAGCTTAACTCTACAAGAAATTGGAAATTTATATTCTTTCACTGCAGCAAACATTAATAGTATTAAAATACAAGGAACCTCTTTTAGTATTCCACCGAAAGATTGTGGGCCAATTTGTAATCCTTTACCACTGAGGTAACAACGAATATGGCAAAGATAAGATCATTTTTGGGACTGTGGAAGACATTTTATCTGGATTGTATAATCCGCTAGACTTGTACACACTTTGCAATCTTGTGATACCTGAAGCTAATGTTTCCTCTTCTTTCCTATTGTTATTCTTTCCATATCCACCAACCCCTCTTTTCTTCCTCTATCATCTGGTATATCTGCATAATTTCACGGTCCATTGTGTTCATCTTTTTTTTTTCTTTTGTAATATTTTCTTTCTTTTCTAGAAAAAAAGATCAGATTTGTAATGTGTATTTGAGATACTCCTTCATATATTTAATTATTGTGTTAAATCATGTATTTTATTATTTGCAAATAATTATAATAATTATTTTTGGTCTTTGTAGATCTAAAAGTAAGAGAGATATAGATGAAGAGAAATGAGGCTGAATATAGTTGTAGCTCCAGCACTTGCTGCAATGCTGCAGTCTAACATTTGTGTAACATTTCTGTTTCCCCAGAGGAAAGCTGGGTAGGCCAGAATTAATCTTCGTTTGGAACAAAAACATAATTAAAAAGTGGCCTGGGTAAGGCAATCAGAGAATAACTGGCTTTCGTGTATACCAAAACTGATGAGCTGGAATAGAATATGGCGTTCCTTGGGCAAAGACAGTTGGTCTTCCTTCTGCACAAATTCTTTCCTCATAAACTGTGTAGACGCTGTGTGATGGAGATGGCTGGACTGATGGCAGATGAATCACATGTTAAAATTGAATATAATACATAGGAAGAGATGATTCTGTCCCCTGAAACACTGACTATTTAATGTGTATTCTTTCCTATCTGTTTTTTGTGTAATTTAGCTGCTATTATGAGGGAATTTCCCCAGTGTGGGATCAGTAAATGTTATCTTATCTTATGTTATCTTCATACTCAAGTACTGAATCAAATTCTTATTGCAGGGTGTAAGAAACCTTAGAGTTATTTTCCCCATCCCCCATCCTGGGATGCAGGGACTATGGTAAACATATGGCTATAGTGAGACAGCTGCATCTTGGTTCAAAGGACTCCAATTGTTGTCCCTATCCCTCAGTGCCTGGCATTGATTGACACTGTGTTCATGTCCTTGGGGATTAATTAGCAGTCAGGGCAGGTTATAACCATATTTCACAGGAAGCAGGGGCAGTTCATCTCCAGTAATGACCTGGAAGGTCATAACACTGTTGATGAGTAAGGCGTATTGTAGAAGTATAAATATATAAGAATTGGGTAATCAAGTAGATCATCCCAAACTAAACCAAACTTGTCATTACATGTCACAGTTATAACTAGTTTGAATTGAAAGTTGATCCTTTTTTGTCTGATGTGCGTGGTGTAAAACGTTAAGCCTTTTAGATTTCTATTAGTGATTAACATCCCATAAGAACAATGATAAGGTTTATATCATGCATAGGTCAGAAGAGATCTATGCTTAAAACAAAAAAACAAAACAAAAAACTGAAGTTAGTAATTTAAAGCAAATAACAGTGAGGGTGAATCAACTTATTCCCAAAAGTAACATTTTTGAAACCAGTATACAGTATGTAAGACTGTCAGACAAGCCTCAGGGGGTTTAATACTGTGAAGCTTGTTTTAGAGAATTCTACTGTATGCATGCTCAGATAAAAATGTTACTAAATGGCACTATTTCTTGTCACTGGGGGTGGTGGCTCTACTCTACAAGGTATCTCTACTCTTGTTAAGGTCTATGTACATTAAATCTTTTTTTAAAAGGTGTACTATATCCACATTTCAAGGTGAAAGATACATATTAAATGTACAAAAGATAAGGATATGAACCCCAGTGATAAGGAAAGATACAATTTAGTACCCTTTTTTTTCCTCAGAGTGAGTTAGTCACTTAGCAGATATTCTTCTCAACACAACACACACACACACGCACACACACAGACCCTTGTGCGAGTGAGAATATGTTACATCAAAAACCTGAGAGCCCCATCTGGGAGGTGTGATTTAATCAGTTAGCTAGTGAACCTCGCAAGAACCAAGCAATTTACACTATGATGTAAATGCACAAATTACAAGAGAGAAAGACAAAGACAGGCAGTCCTCTTCTTCAAGAGCAGTATAAAAATGAGCATCATCTTTGTTTTTTGTTTTTTTGTTTTTAATATCAAACGTCTATTAGGAGAAGCTTCACTTTCAACTTATGTACAGATCACATCAATCAAGAAATGGATGTGGTAAGCCCAGTGCATTGTGGGCTGTTATACAGGTTCCCTCCTGCATGTATCTGGTGTTGATTATTTTGCAACCTCTCTGAGTGTCAGTGCTGTGCTGGTGGATAATTTAATCTCCCTGGTTCCCCCTCCCCCACCCCCCAATCTGCTGGGTTGGCCGTAATCCTGTCGGACAGGCAGCACCTTTGTTGCTGATTAAGGTTTGTCGTCGAGCGATTTTTATTGGCTGCCCAATGGTGCGTAGCATATACATTTATCAAGAACAATTGGCTAGCTAGCCAAGTGTGTCCACCCCGCCTGCTAACTGGAATAACAGAGAGAGGGGGGGCACAAGCAAGCAAAATATTATAGGCTGGTATCAAATTAAGCAATTGAATTAAATGCATTTTCTCAGGCTCTGGGGCTCAAGCCATCTAACTGGGGGATGCTTGTTTGACATTAGTTTCAGTATAATGTCTTAATAACATGGTTCTGTGTAACTGGATCTCTCAATTATGCAGTTGTGTTCACATCTACAAGCATATCTAGCCGGATTGGATTTCAGTGATGTGTAGTGGCAGATCTATTCATCTTTATAGTTTTAAAGTGGATACACAGAGCAGCTGGTGATAAACTACACAAGTATGTGTAAATAAGTAAAGAATAAATTAATTAAAACAGCTGTTGAAAATAAAATCAGGATTGTGTTTATTCTCCAAAATATGAGACTCTGTGTGTAACGTTTAATTTACTCCTCGAATAGTTTAGATAGGTAACTTAGAAAAGTCTATTAGCATTTTTACTGTAGAAACATTCATATAATTCCATCCCAGACTTGATGGAATTATATTCTTTCCAGCTCATCACTAAAAGAGGATTTGTGTGGCTGCAGTAATGAAGAATAAAGAAGCAAACATCCATTTGAAATTAAATTTGCATTACATTGTTTATCCTCTGGCACGTTCCTCACTAACTCTAAGCTCTTGAGAGTGAGAGTGTGAGTGTGTGTGAAAGAGATTGAGAGTTAGTTAGTTAGTTAGTTAGTTAGTTAGTTACTTACTTACTATGGCACAGGTTTATGAAGGCAGGTTAGGTGTACTGATATGACTGACTTAATTTCATATGAAACACTTTTCCTTTGATAAATGTAACTTCCTTTAGAGGACAAAGTGATGAGGAAATGAGGTCACAAAATCTGTGGAGTCCTGAGTTTATTTCATACTGAGGATAAACGCACTGTAGTCTGCATTTAGCTGCAGCTGAATTTTGCCATGTGAGTGAGTGATAGACTAATTTTAGAACATCTGGTTTTGTGGATCAAAAAAGGGCATTCGGCATTTGCATGTTTCCTTTCATTGCAGTCCTCTGAAGAAGCAGGATTAAGTCTCACCTGCTTCTGACCATGTGTCTTCTTTTCAAACGAGATTTATATGAGGACACATTGTTTTTAGCTGTAAGGTTCCATGGTGTTTATTCTGTTTATGATTGTTTTAAAAGATACAAGAGCTACATACTTTTACTGTTGTAAAATAAATTCAACTTAAATGTGAAATAATATGGGTTGAGTTCTTCCTTACAAGGGGGAAATCAGTTGTCCTTATAGCGTTTATTTAATGTTATCTGTTTAGTGATGAAATACCATGAATATTAATATTAATACTGCTTCAGCAGGATAGTTGAAAAGTAGATCGTTATCAGCATTCTTAATATGTTCACTTATATTACAGTAATATTTGACATAAGAACAATTTTTACTGATTGGAAATCTACCAGTACATGACACACACCAATTACTAATTTATATGTTTTCTAAACATAAAGGATTGAAAATCAATGTGCATGACTGTGAACATGGTGGCTCAATAAAGCGCTATAGACTTCATAAAACAATCCATTTGTGTTTTATTCCAATGTAAATAGAAAATGTATTAAAAATAAATGTATTTATTATTTTCATGTTTGATTTTAAGTAAGTCTTAAGAACTATATTATACTACAGTGTTTTCAGATGAGAATTGACCTTCAATGCATTTCAGGGTTTGTTTTTTATTTACAAAAAAGGCAGCTTCTCAACTCCCTACCTGTTTTAAGTCTCGACATCTCATATCAGCATGTTACATTCAGTATTATTATAATGAATTACAATTTAGCTGTGTCTACATTAGATTTACGATGATCCAAAATCTGGGGTGTGGTTAGACAATATTGAGCACTGACTACAAAATTGTCCTTTAAAAGTAAGAACATTGTAAAAAAAATAATAAATAAAAACAACAAGATATATGTTCATATGTGCTGTTGGATCTTTCCCCTCCTGGATGTAATACGTGTGAAGAATAATTTAGCATCCATGCCCTTACATATGTCATTATGCTATTTGTATTTTTTTTTTTTAGCCATAAACAATAACTATGCAATAAACTATACCCATCGTGTTTTAAGAATAATTTATATTAATGAGCAAATAAGAAGATTGATAAGTCCACACATTTATGTAAGTGTGTGGTTGTAGAAAGATATAAATAGAGCATTACGGATTCAAAACTGTGATAGACAGGTAGAGGTGAATGTTTGGAACTGATATTGTTTTAATATCTAAGTTTGTATCTTTTAATACAACCCTTGGGTGATATTATTTCCTGTGCTTTATGAATGTTATGAACACAATTTGGTCTCTCAGTAAAGATGCAGAAAAGCAGGGTAGCACAAGTACTATATATGTAGCCAGAATGAATATTGCCGCAATCTTACCACACACACAGACACGCAGAGGGAAGGAGGGGGAGAGAGAGAGAGAAATAGGGAGAAGGAGGAAGGTAGAGAGAGAGAGAGAGAGAGAGAGAGAGAGAGAGAGAGAGAGAAGGAGGGGGAATGAGACATGCTGAGATATTTCGATATTTTCACATTCAGCAGGGAAGGTTTTTTATTAAAGCTTATTTTTCTTTTGGATTGCATACACAATCACAATGTGCTCAGTTCAGTAACATCTCGGTTTAGAGGTGTATGGGCTCTCATGACAGTTTCTCAGTAAAGTCTGTTATCTCACTGATTCAAGATGAATGCAGTCTTGGAATGTTGGTCATAGGACAGAAAGGGGAGGAGGAAAAAAAGGCTGAGTGTTGCATTGCACTGTCCGGCCGACCAGGCACGTTACGCTTTTCTTCCCTGTAGCATTGTTTATGAGTTAGTTACTGAGCTTTGGAAATGTGTAACATCTCTTTGGGGTTGAACATTGATGTTGAGAGTTACCAGCTCCTCCATCTTCAGTCTTGCACTGCAGGGTCATTATGGCAGATGCTGCAGTGAGTGAGTCCCCAGATCATCCTTGATGCTCAGTCCCCACACTGCGGTCTACTTGTACTTAAAGTTTCTATTTTCTCCTGACCTTCAGGAAGAGCGAATATCTGAAGACACTACATTGCAATATTACTTACGCAACAAATAAAGACAGGAACAGAAAAAGAGGGAAAAGACCAACTCCCAAGCAAAAGCAGCCGAGACCCCGCAATTCCTCGACAACATCCTAATGCTCTCTAATATGCTTTCATAAACATGCAGCTCTTTACTTGACCTTAGAATTCAAACTGTATAAAAAAGTCCTGATAACTGTAAAATACTGAGTGTGAAATTTTGGATAGACTCAATCAAAATATTTCTCAGGTCACAGCTGTGAAGCGCATTCAGAATAGATGGAAACAAACGTTATTTAAATATATGAAATCCCTAACATTACTGACAAGAGGGAGATTTCAATCAAATCAGGTTTCATACCTCATACTGACACTTAATGCAGCACATTTCTTCCTTAGTGCCTGAGATAGACGCATGCCAGGTCACAGAGAGATGCAGAGAAAGCCTCAGGGCTCCAGACGCCTGTGGTGTGTAGGTATTTATTTGACTTATTTGCTCTGATGAAAATATTTTTTTCTTCCTTATTTTCCTTGGTTACAGACAACTGATAGGTCGAAAAACTGTAGCACCAGATGAAGTTCTCATTGTCCATATTTTGATTTTCCGTTATATAATATATAATTTCTTATAAAATATGTGTGCTATCATTTTTGTGATCACTTATTATGGCGAATAAAGATATTAATGTGTACAAAAAAAAGACCAAAACTTTATTTTTCGGTCATTTTTTTTTTCAGTTTCAAGATAAGAGAGAAAAATGCCAAATATACTTTTTTTCTCTCTCTCTCTCTCTCTCTCTCTCCATTTAAATCACAACGAATAGAGTTCAAGCAAACCTGGGCGGTGTTTAGCAATCCGAGCAAGGAATCCGTTTTCATAATGTCTATAATAATAAATATTATTATTAGAGATTTATATATAGATTTATATATATGTGTGTGTGAGTGTATGTATACATATGCATCTTATTTACAAGTATGGCACTTAATTACACGAAAGAAATAAAAACACTTTACAAATGAAAGCCTTGGGCGCTTTGGTGGGTTTAAAATTACGGTAAGCGGTTGCAGCAGGTCCACTAAAGCTCTGGAATGGTTACATACATTAAGGTCAGCGGTGCAACACAGGCAACGAAAACGTGTATTATATATTATATGAAGTTTAAAAGAAAGAAAGAAAGAAAGAAATCGTCCCACAGACTATTCGAGCTCATTTATAGGCTGAATGAGGGTTTAGTCACTTGCTGTGCGTCGTATAGCTAAAATGTAATGATGAGAGCGGGAAAAGCCGGTGGAAAAAATCGCTTACAACACCGTTAACAGCACAATGAGAGATGTGCGTGGCCCGGGTGTTATCTTTATTTAGTGCAAAACGCATTTTCTCTCTTCAAGTACAGCAAAGCGGCCCGCATGAGAGTAAATGCGCGGTGTACTCTGTCCTTGTGCTCCAAATGCCACGGAGAAAAGTCGCATCAGGGCAAACGTGTCAGTCATCCTTAAAGGACTAGAAAACAGAAAAGAAAAAACAATTACCCACTCCTTTAACTGATGACACTTTATAGTGGCGAGCAGAGTCGTCCATGTGTGTTGGATACTTGGATATATATAGAACTACACGTAAGCAGAGTCACTGGACTGAGTGCGGCCGAAATTGGGTACGCTCAGGCGGGGCAAGTCCTTGTTTCTGATCTCGTAGATGGACTTTCTTCGGGCTTGCACGCCCCTTACAGCCGCTTTGATTTTCCTCCAACCCAGATGATTGAGCTCGGCCAGATTGAGCATCACACAGAAGCCGCTGACAGCAAACATGAACACGAGGAAGACCGTTTTCTCCGTGGGCCTGGACACGTAGCACTCGACCTCCTTAATGCACGGGTACCGGTCGCACTCGTACACGGCGGGCACATTGAATCCGTACAGGAAGTACTGACCCACTAGGAAGCCGATTTCCAGGGCGTTTCTGAAAACCACCTGGATGATGTAAAACCTGGAGATGCCCTCCTGGCGCCTCATTTTGGACTTGGCAGTCCGCATATTCGCGTTGTGCATTTCTTTGACCTCCAAGCAGTCGGGTTCGGCCTCTTTAGTGGTGTTCTCAGCGTTCTGCAGAACTCCGTTCCCGATCGTGTTCTTTATCTTTTTGCTATCCTCCCGCTTCAGTGAGTCCTGTTCCTTATCCACGGTGAGATACACGGTGGAGTAGCGGCGCTCCTTCTGTTTTGCAGACTGATGAACTGAGTAGGTGATGAAGCAAAGGCTCGGGGTGCAGACCATGATGATCTGAAACACCCAGTATCTTATGTGTGAGATTGGGAAGGCCTTGTCGTAGCACGCTTGGTTACAGCCCGGCTGTAAAGCGTTACACACAAACATTGTTTGCTCGTCGTCGTAAACTGTCTCTCCAACTATGGCTACGATTAGAATCCGGAAGATCACCACCACTGTTAGTAGGATCCTAAGAGCATACAAGCAAATAAAGAAATAGAACATGTATAAGCGACTGACCTTTCATGATTCATTTCAAATGAGTGCTATTATTGACGAAATAAACGTGAACTGAAAAAGCGAATACAAATCAGCAGGAGGGCTGGGAGCTGTCCAGTGCTGAAACCAACGCGCTCTGCCTGCTGTGCGCATAAAGCTCACCGCTCAGGTGGCTAGGAGTGATTTTATTTATTTATTTCATATATATTATTTTCCTCATAAGATACAATAAAATATTTATGCATTAAATGAAGTGTTAATTAGAACACATTCAGAAATAAATGGACCTTTTGATTTGAAAAGAAGTGAAGTGGGCTGTAGGACTTTTCTTTACGCACGCCCAGTGAATGATGTGCACTTATTATACCAGTTCCAAAAACCTAGCTTTAAATTAATTGATATTCACTCTCGACAAATATAGGTGACTTTTTGGCTTACCTTCCTATCATAGTAGAGTGCTGCTGGACAGCAGCCTCTAGGAGCCTCTCGAGTATGGTCCATTCCCCCATTTCTGTTCATTCGGAGACGAGAGCGCACAGCACTTCGCACTCAATCCGCGGGGGAACAAATAACACTAGACTATTTCCTTATTACTGGCCAACGGGCCCGGTTTTATCTGCCGAAAACATTGATCACGGTCCTTCCTTCCCTGCGCCGTGGCTAGGTGCTATGCCAGGGGATCACCGGGCGATCCTACTTTTACTTGTCTTCCAGTTCGAAGTGCTGATTAATATATGAGCCCTCCTATTTTCGATCCTCAGATCAAGTTGATAGGTCGCGCCGTGTATGACTGGTGGGAGGTTGGATTTAATGCCTCGCCACTTGCTAATCTCCCTTAAGTAGTCCTTCTTGCGTCACGGGGCACATAGGTCTGCGAAAAGCTGTCCAAATACTAAACAATTTTTATCTGCAATAATTGTGTAGAGGATGAAGCGCAGGAGTGGTGCCGCGCGTTGAGCTCTGCAGAAGCACCGGGGAGGAGAACAGAGTTTTGCACAGTGCTGCTGAAACTAAATAGAGTGAGGGCTGCAGAGGGGGTGCCCAGTGAACTGGTATTGGCTTAAACGCAGGATGTGTCCTATTTTTTCCTCGAAGTCATACTTGTTGCTATCACGGCCACGAGCGCCTTCCCTGAGGAATTCCCCGTCCTCTTGGATTGTACTTCTCTTAAACTGTTATTTTTGTTTTCCCTGCGACTATTTCTAATGCGTCTTAAGCAGCTACCGCGAGCGGCTCAACGCGAAGAGCTCGGAGACTCTAATCGCTTTATCGCCGTGCTGTGGATAAAAATAGGCACGTCATCTCCGGCCCCGCCCTTTGTTGCACCCTCAAATCCTGCACGATCACACCCAAATGTATTTAAACCGGACTATTTTAAGGTATAGATAAACGTATCGGAAAATCCTTTTAAAGATTGGTTTGAAGGTATCTCGGGTGAGCCCAAGATGTGCACGTGCATTTTACACCCTCAGAAAAAAAGGTGCCAAACTATACCTATCCTTGTGGCTGGAATGGTTCCATCAAAGGTACACGGGTTTGTTTTGTTTTTTAATAAGTCTCTTTTATCACTAAAAAGTGCATGTGGTGTAGCTATAACGCTTTGCTCTAAAACTAATTATAGTCCGGTTGCTTAACTTAATTTTAAAAAGGCGCGTTTCCAGATAAAAGGTACAAAATATGTGCTCTTAAGAGTACAAGCCCAGTGACACGAGAAGGTACAGTTCAGAACAGTGTTTATTTTCTGAGAGTGTCAAATTTTGTAGAAAAATGAAAGGTTATCCCAGATTCAGCAGAGAAGCTGTACAGGGTATTCCTATCTGATTTCGTTTTGGGATTTTCTCCATTAATGCATACTTTGTGCAAACACCACAGAATATGATCAAATATAAATTACTTCTGAGTAAATGTGACAGCAAGATGACTCGGAAGAAGACTCGGTTTTCCTTAATGAAGAGAATGAGGTACATTTTACAGATGACTTCATGCTTGGCATATTTGGTTATACTCTTCCAGTGAATTCTCCACAAATTCAAATTTTCATTTAATTTTTCAATACATGAAGAAAGATTTTCTTCATATATAAGAAAGACATACATTCATGTCCTCCTTGTTGGAATAGCCTATAGATTGCCATGCCCTACTCCAAATCCCTGCAGATTTCATTTCAAGCACATAATAAATCCAGATCAGTGTTTAATAGGGAACCTGTACCTTTAAATCCAATGCAACATAAAATGACACTTGCATCTATAAATAATGCATTCATGAGTAGTTGTGAAGGTGACTGAGTGTAGCAGTGGAGACGGTCAATGAAGTAATATTTAAAAGCACTTTCAGTAAACAATGGAGGGTCCAGCCTCATCATACTCCTGTTTACTGATCCACATCTGCTGGAAGGTGGAAAGTGATGGAGCCTCCAATCCAAACACAGTACTTACGCTCAAGAAGGAACAATTATCTAAAACAAACAGAACAGTCAAATGTATACAAGCCATAGGCTAAAACAGAATAGAATAGAGTAAAAAAAAATTACCTTAATTTTCATTGTGCTAGGGGCGAGGGCTGTGATGTCCTTTTGCATGCGGTTGCCAATACCAGGATACATGGTGGTGTCACCAGAGAGGACATTGTTGGCATACAGATCCTTACGGATGTCAATATCACATTTCATAATGCTGTTCTACGTTGTTTCATGAATTCCAGAAGACTCCATACCTGTGGCAATAAAAAGGTAACAGTTTAATGATTATAAACAAAAGGAAAGCATCAGTGCCCTATGACCAATGGGTTTTAGGCACACAGCAAAAAAAGGTATTGTCTATTATCTTACACAACCCTAAGCATATAACATTTATTTCCCCTCACAGCTAGGCTATTCTGGTCCAACTAACATCTGTTACCTGTCCCCCTATGCTTTAAGAAGGTCTCATTTGAGGATTGGACCTGACAATGTGCTGCAACATACAAATTTTATACACACTTCTAGGAGCTAATTATTATAATGATCAGCAAGTCTGAGCACCATATCACAATCCACAAAAATGTAAAACCATCTCAGAGCAATGCAATAGTCCCAGGTAATTCATATGACTATATGTATTTTCTAGTTATCATGTCTTACCATTAGATCAGGGGCATCCAACCTTATCCAGAATGGGCTGGTGTGGGTGCAGATTTTGATTCCAACCAAGTAGAAGCCACACCTGATTGTCTACAGAAAGCCAAGAACAGCTGATTGAAAAGGTGAAATTTGTTGAGTTGTGGCTCTTGCTTGATTGGAATGTAAACCTGTACCCACACCAGCTTTTTGTGGATGAGACTGGACACCACTGCATTTGATGAAAATAACCACACAATAGGTTTAAAGAGACCTGCGACAACTTGTTTGAAATTTTTGGTGACATGACTTGAAAATGGCCTCATCATGATTTTTCTATAAGGTATTATTTGTTTATCAGTGATTGGTGCATATATGAACACACAGTGCAAGACTGGTGCAGAATGTACCTATAAAAGATGGCTGGAAGAGAGTCTCAGGATAGCGGAACCTTTCGTTTCCAATGGTGATGACCTGTCCATCAGGCAACTCATAGCTCTTTTCCAAAGAGGAAGAGGAGGCAGCTGTAGCCATCTCATTCCTAAAGTCCCATGCCACATAGCATAGCTTCTCCTTGATGTCCTGCACAATCTCACGTTCAACTGCAGAATACATTGTGATTGTTTGGTCTCTTCATGCAAAATCTGGATATTTTAAAGAATGTAACCTGATGCCAACATTCCACAAACAATGCATACCTGTCGTTATAAAGGACTAGCCACACTCAGTGAGGATTTTCATAAGGTAATCTGTGCAGTCCCGACCAGCCAGGTCCAGTCTCATGATGGCATGAGGAAGAGTGTAACATTCATAAATGGGCACATTGGGATGGGATGCGATGGCAGCCATAGTGCGCTAGAACGTCCACCATACACCAGCTGTTGGTGGAGAGGAGAGAGTGATGTAGCCAATTCAGGGATGAAGATTAGGACCAATGGGGGAATTTCACCAGGACCCTACTCTTTACAAGAAGTGTACTGGGACTTTTAATGACCACAGAGAGTCAGGACCTCGGTTTAACGTCTCATCCGAAAGACGATATAGTCTCCCCATCACTATACTGTGGCATTAGGCCCCACACAGACCATAGGGTGAGCACCCCCTGCTGGCCTCACTAATACCACTTCCAATGCTGGCATTTCTATCATCCTCTGCACTCTAACAATTTGCTGGGTAACACAATTTGGGTCAATATGGAAACCTATATGGACCCAGCCTGGATTGTTTTAATGCACCAAGGCTAGGTTAGGATGCTGAAGCAACATGCTGGGTGTGGTGGTGGTGTTTTTGGTTGTTGTTGTTAAACCCAAATTGTGGGTAAAGATGAGTACATTTGCTTGGCTCTAGTTACAGTGTGTGTGTGTGTGTGTGTGTGTGTGTGTGTGTGTGTGTGTGTGTGTGTGTGTAACATGAGAAGCATTTTTTTTACTCGACTAGATCATGCTTGATAGCATATCTGTGTACATTTTGAAATCATGAGTGACAAATATCAAAACCGCAATTAATATGAACCTGAAAAAACTTGAGGTAATTTTTTAACTAGCTACAAGTAATCTGTCTAATGTATTACAGAAAGCTAACTCTAGCCATATTTTCCTCTGCTTGTGCATTTTTTGTCAACAGGCCCACATTGTCTAACCAAATTTATTTCCCTTTGAATATAAACATGAATGGTTCAACTAAATTTTTTAAATTAAGTTAAATGTCAACAAAACCGTGTATTTCTTGCAGTTACAGCTGATTTATTTTACTTCAGACTTCCTCTTTGCTGGTTGCTGTACTGTTCTGGACAGGCACAGTGGAAAGTTCCAGAAAATGATTCCAGATCCAAGGAGCCTTCATACACATCATCAACCTGACACAAGCTAAACTCAGCTGAGCTATAACAGTAACCCAACATTCTTTAGTGTGAGATACACATCTAAGACTGATCACATATGAACAGATCTTATAAATATGAAGAATGACAATGGCCCCGACGATGGACAGGAATACCGCTCTCGGTGCGTCATTTCCGGCGAAGCCGCTCTCACACACCAGAGCTGTAGTCTCCTCCTCATCACACATATTGGACAGTCTAACACAGTCAAAACATTCATTAAAACTAACATTTAAACACTATCACAGCTATTAAAGACTCCATGAATTAACAGTACAGTACAATACAATATACAATACAATTTTTTGCTTGTGTTGTAGACTGTTATGTTTTTCTAACCAGTTATTGTCATTGGGTTAAGCTACTAATTTGGCTTTGCATCATTAATGTTAGTTTTAGGGTTTGAAAATAATGTTGGTTTATTAGTTTTGTTTCAACAGAAATGACTGAAAAGACGCACCGACAATTAAAAGTCTCATTAAGCATGTTGTGTGCACTGCGCATGCGCACTCACCAGATCCACTCAGGCAGAGGGGCTGTGTGCTGGAGTGTGAAGGCTCCTCTTTATACTGGCCAGTGGGACGTGCTTCTTGGCTAATTGTCCTTATTCGGTCGATGCTTGCGCCATCAGAAGGTGTGTGATACTATGAATGGGATAGGGATGGGATTCGGGGGAAACACTTGTGTCCCTTTTATGGCAAGCTGTGTTAATGTCTACTGCATGTGTGCTCCAAAACGACAATAGGGGCTCAATCGATTGTCTTGCCATATCATTAACACACTTTCTAAAGTCTTTTGTTATGGTTTGTGTTGTCCAAGATTGTAATAAGTCACTGATTAAATACATTTGATCAAATAGTAGGTTAGCATAATTGTAACAATATTTAGAGGGTCTGCATAATTGAGTATAATTGTAATTGTTGTAATTGAGTGTAATCTTTCAGCTTTTTTCCCCCTGTATAAACTTGTTTAAAGGAGACAAAACTAATTTGTAGTAAGAGGAACATTGATTTTGTAGTATGTGTGAATAGATGCACACAGAGCTGAAGAACATATGAGGTTCTTCCTTAGCGTGATATTTCATGCCGACGGATGTTTGACAGACAAGGAATATCATTGTTCTTTTGACCTGTCTTGCTGACGTCTTGAACAGGACAGATTATAATTCTGTGATGACCTGTAATAGCATAAGAACAACAAAGAAATGCTCTACCTAGAACTCTAAAGGGTTCAATTGTGTGTCCCTCTGGGGGAAACCTTAAAAGTAGTTAGTACCATTAAAAGGATCCTTGAGGAACCAGAGTTAAAGCATTTTATTGTGTTTTGCTAAAGCTGCTTGTTTCCTTGTCCTTTAATTACTTAACATACTTTTGTATGAATATACATATTTCTATGATGCTACAGCTATATGTACATATGTCAAGGAAACATACTGAGAGTAAATACTGTGAATGTCCTTTGCACTGTATGTACATATAATGCCACGACTCGGAACCATTGCTCAGGCATGGTTCTTCTGGGCACAGCCATTGAATATAAATATTATTTGCAAGTGCACATATATCCTGACCTATAAGTTTTCTTCAGGGCTCCCTACAGGCAAAGTTTCACATCCATAATGTAAACACACATTGCATATACATTATGTAAATATAATTGCAGGGCAGAGATGCCACATCTATTCACTGGACCATTCATAATGATCACTAAATTGATGCATATATACTTGACACATTTCAAGGGAGTCTGGGGACAGAATAGGTAAGAACATACCATTGTTATTTAAACACATGTACACAGGAAGTAAATCCCATTTGTTTAGTTAGTGTGTTGACTCATGGATGTACTTACGCCACTGTCTGGTGCTGCAGTCAGTCCTGAGATTCCCTGAGCCAGCAATACAGGAGAGTATGTGAGAGCCAAATTAGAAAAGCGGTATGGGGTTAATTGGATGCTCGGCGTTGCATATCCTCTCTGCAAATCCCCCACATATCAGCTCAGCAAGACAGGCGGACATGTTTCCTCTCTCTATCTCACACTGAAATAGAATATTTACAGCCAGGGCCCAGTCTCAGCCCATGTCACACATGCATCCTTCATGTCCCACTGTGTCCTCTCTGCCATGCCTGCCCACTGCCAGCTTTGCTTTGCAGTCAGGGAAATGGCAAAAAAAACAAGCACAAACCTGAAACTAACTAGATTTGGGCTAGTATGGCCTTCTTCACTCAATATCTTTTTTGAAAAGATTTGTGCCTGAACACGTGCAATCTGACTAAGTCCCGTCCTGCAGTCTCATAAATATTGCATTTGAAGTTTTGTGAAACAGCGATATATTTTCCTCAAAGATTAGGGCTTACTGTTCCACTGGAAAGAATTATTGTCACTTGGTACATCAGTCAATAGTGAGAAAATGAGGTTAAACAGCACTTTGGAATGATCATGAAATATGCATGAATAAAAATGAATGGTTTAATCTACAAATGTCAAGTGGTGCTCATATTTGTTGCTTCATATTCAAGGATATCCTGGATAAGTCAGAATGGGGATTTGGATGCTTGGGAGCTGTAAATGTTCTTAGAATATCTGGCAGTGATGTGTCTGACATAATACATGAACTTTACTTTTATAACTTTGGCTAAAAAGTATTAAAATTGCTTTAATCATAGATATAACCACAGTACAGTACATCTTTCACATATGAAACATTATCAAATATGCTATACATGCAAAAGCATTATTAGCAAACTTGGTAACACTGTATTGTGCATACATTCCATTGTGTATATATTTTCTATAGTAGGACTGGAACATTTATGAAAGGCTTATGTCATAATCTCAGGTGTTTTGTGACTTTCTTTTTACATGACTAAGAGATGAGAGAACAACACAATTATATTCATGGGTAGGTTGATCTGGCTGCTTATCCTGCAGATTAATCTTTCTTTTTTCAACACATTCATAACTCTTTGAGGAAGTTATAGATGGTATACATGGCGCTTAATATCAGTACTATAAATGCACATTTGAATACTGCTTTAGTTTGAGTGCATTATAGTCATTCATTTCACGGACATATGGGCTTCATAAAGAAGTAATAATGGTTCTGAATGCAAATCGACCAACAACACTTCAGTTGAAGAGCATTCAGTGCTCCTATTTTCAGTTCTCTTATACAATGTCCAGAAAATACATGTCCCAAAAGATACTTTGACAGGACAGCTCAATATTACACAAATGTATTGGTAAAGACAAAATAATCGCTTCCAAGATATGATTAAAACTATAGATAAAACAGTCTCAAACAGTTCAGCCTTAATGCAAAATGAAGGCTCTTTCATGTAATGACAATGAAATCTATTTATTTCTTTATAAAATATTTATGCAATGCTTATGCATATCTTATGAAGGCCCAAAGATGTTACCCATCAAATAACATGTTTATAAGTCTATACGTTTATAAATTTCAGGAGATTTCAGAGGCTGAAACAGTGAGGGCTGTTGTGTGTAATGTTAAAATATCCTGCAAGATCCTGATGCCCTCTTACTGGGCAGCCTTCTACCCTTAGCTTCTAGGGGGTGTGAGTGAGCACACTCAGATAGCCTTACATTCATCCATAGTGTCTCCAATAAGAATAAAATAAGTAACACACAGAATACTTAAAATGTTCACAGAAATTCCCTTTAGTCTGGGACCATCAAGATAAAATACACTTAGAAATACCTAACAAGCTTTCCATCATAAAATGCTTTTATAGCGCTAGTGTTCATAGAGATCAGGTTCAAATTTTTTAGAGAAGTTTTAATTCTCTGAAAGGTGAAAAATGGCACTTTTTGAAGACTGATGTTTGTCAAATACCTTTATGAGAACTAAATATTTCAACAGTTCTAAATTCAGGACGAGATTCATATTGTATCAGTTACAGGTAACAAGAAACCTGAGCAAAACCTGAGATATATAAAAAAGTAACATTGCTAACAAGTTACTGCTTTCCTCTTTGTCTGTCCTCTCCCATCCTTTTTTCTCTCTTACTTATTTCTGACAAGGAACTTCAAAATGATGTGTTTAAATTTGGTAGTTGTACTTAAACGGTAGACGAACAGAAGCTTTTAGGGGAAAAGAAAGGATCCTCTACTTAAAAGATATTTGGATTGTTACAGGCTCTTAACTTTGAATAATGTTTCGACTTGAACTCTCTGAAAGGGAAACCCTGTTGTGGAGTTCTACATACAGGTCAAGATTTTTGAGCAACAAAAATATCCTAAAATAATATTTACTTTACTTAAGTTAAATTTATTTCAGATTTTCAGAAGGGAGTGAGTTTATAATGAGTTTAAACAAACAAACATTACAAAAAACTTGATTTATACTACAAATCCTAAATAGAGTGACATTTTCTGACTATATCCTAGCTTAACTTAAAACTATGTAGGTCATTACATATTAAGTAAACAATCTAGTTAAGTGCAATAATTACAATTCCATAATTATTCCTGTTATAATTAATCACAGTTTAATATTAATTTGCAGAGTTAAAAAAAAAAAACAATTTTAATCTCTATTGGAAGTGTTTCTTTTTCTTATTAAAACCAATAAAAGGTGCTACATCCTCAGCACATGGGTGTGCCATGTCTCATGTTCTGGGCACACGTCCTGCCCAGGTTGGCTCCTGTCATCAGGAGATCTGTTAGGCGGTCAAAGCCGAGGCAGGCGGTCAGGGGGGAAAAGAAACCATACAACCCTCCAAGGAAGATACTGAGAGGCCAACCAATCATTAGCAGCACAATCAGCCAGACAACTGTCCATAAACAGGAGTTTGCCATCCTAGACAGTAGAGAACAGGAAGTTTATTATACATGTATGTCACATTTCATTGTGTATTATTTAAGAAAAAAAATTAGTTGTGAACTTATGAAATCAGCGCTTAGTGTGATGTGTAATCATAGATATGTTCAACTTTCATTTTCATGACACAGTGCACTTAAAGGATACTCTATGTTAATGGTTTCCTTGAAAACGATTTTATTCAGAATTACAATCTTTTCTTGCCAAACAGATTGTTTACAGAATTTGCTAAATGGTCTCTTTCTAAGAGGACTCGAACTCCTAACTTTACACTTACTGTTTCTGTCACTCTATCTTGCAGAACAACTTACAAGCTATTTGTCCCAACTATATTTCTCCTACAGCCTAGCACATATGAAGTGCATCTTTTTGAATGGAAGAGGAGAGAAAGGTAGACTGTGGTAATATACATTATCTGCTGACTTT
>JAOUWY010000002.1:19363156-19382308 GCA_025728095.1 Prietella phreatophila
TCCTAACTTTACACTTACTGTTTCTGTCACTCTATCTTGCAGAACAACTTACAAGCTATTTGTCCCAACTATATTTCACACATATGAAGTGCATCTTTTTGAATGGAAGAGGAGAGAAAGGTAGACTGTGGTAATATACATTATCTGCTGACTTTTCAAAACTTAAATGACTAGCAAATCAGATGTCAGACCAATATAAGAAACTGTCTAATGGTACAGTGCCATAAGCCACAGTTTATAATGGGTATAACAAACACTTGTTAGGTATCTGGACAAATCAAATGGACTTCTCCTACATAACTATGCAGGTGAGTAAAATGCTTAGATTACAAGTGTTCATAGTACTTTGTAGAAAAAAACTGTATTATTACGTTTACAGAAGTTGCTGTTCTACATGTTACCCTGGTTAAGGATGTTGTATGGCCTCCAAATAGAAGGATGCATTAAATGTGTGTTTTTGGAGTATACAATGGTATTCTCCATCACAAGTACAACAATTATAGCTCCACAGCCTGGCTGAGTTATTAATATTACAGTTGCTGCTGCCTAAGCCATATGTGGGGGGAGAGAAAAAAAAAGAAAAAAAAGAGTGCATTTAGTGTTCATAATCAAATTGTGTGTCAACACTGCCTGAGGGTGGTGAGGCCTTGGTTTATTCCTTCCCGCCAGCTCCTCCTAGACATTCCCAAGGCTGATTACAGTGGGGCATGGCTGATACTAATCCACTAGTGCCCAAACCACCTTAACTCAATGGTGCATATCAATTCAGAGTATGCTGAAGTCCAGCAACCCGGTGAAGGAACCTCATTTATACCATATGTACTTATTTTTCCCAGTCACTACTCACGCCCATAGGTGAGGATGGGGAACAGAGAGCCTCAGCCACACATAACCTCCTGCTTCACCACCACAGACTGGTACAACAACTGTAAAACTACTGCTGTTCATCAGAGCCGTTAGTCAATCTAGCACACTTCCACTATTTATAAAAAAAAAGCAAAGCAAAAAACTCTATCTGTCCAAAGCACAAAATCTGCGGCAACTAGAACTGCTTGAATAATAAACGGCATGTGGTTATCAGCTGACATGTTGTGACAATCCTGTTTGTCAGCAGAAGTGATGCAAGAGCATGTAGTCTCATGCTCCTCGGTCATGTGCACTGGTTAATAAAACTAGTAAATTATTAAATCACCGTGCCACTGTATACATGGATACACTTCATGTTGAACAACCTTCAGTAATAAACTGGTAGGATAGAAATACTTGACTACATTTTAACCAGGTAAAGGTAAACGTACAGTACAATCAGGAGAAATAACTTAGTAATCAAGAAAAGAAAAGAAAAGGAATACAAACCTCTTCGAATGTCTTTTCTGGGTTACCAGTTATCCCCTCAAGTCCTTGTGTTTGGAGGAAAGATAATTCCAACAAGTTAAAGGATGAGCCCTGTCTCACAGTGTCTAACACTGGCAAAAAAAATCCCTTCTGCTTAACACTAATTTCTAGGAAGTAGTGGACATGCACTTGGGGAGGAGGGAAGAGAAAAATGTTCTACATGATGGAGGAGGAAGACTTTTAGGGGAAGTTGCACAAGGCATTTATACAACACCATATTAACAGTAAAAAAGTGATATACACCCAAGCAGGAAGTTCATAAAGAGAAGTAGACTTATAAAATAAAATGGATTATAAAATAAAATACACTTGGAAAAACTTTTCAACCCAATCTCTCACACACTCTCAAAAAAACAGAATTAACTGTAGATATAACTACTGTAATTTTATTACAAAATGATGTTTATTTGTTAGAAATGTTTTCTTACAAAAGGCAATCATTTTCAAGAAACCAAATCAAAGTGGACCAAAAAAAGGAAAAAATGGTAGACAATGGTAGAGTTTGCTTTAGGGCTCGTCCTCCTCACTGTCCCCGCTGTCACTGTCTCTACCTGGGTGTTCAGGCATTTTAGCGTGTTCCTCTGTCTGCTGTTCTTCCACACCAGACTCGTGCTCCATCTTCATCTCAGACTCTTCCTGCTCAGCCTTATCACTAGTCACACCTTCCTTGCTCTCTCCTTCAGGCTGATTGTCTTTTTGCTCTTCTTCTTCCCTCATATTCACGTCAGACTTGTCCTCTGTCGTCACCTGCCGTGGGGGTGGGAGAATCTGCTGCTGCTGCTGTGGCACAAAGGCAAAGAGAAACAAACAAATACCTCACTATTTGGAAGTTCATTGGATATGGATGAAGATACTCTAGTATGCTGCAAATAAATCTCGTGCTCAGCTCTGTATAACTAAATATGCCTCTAATCTGACAGGAGGTTGCCCAGTTTTCTTCATGGTTACTCATATTACACTAGTGTGTATTACTCTTGATAGGTATTGAGATCATTTGTAGTTTAACGGTCTGTTTTGTAAATAGTTTGTATGGCACTTGCGATTGAATAGTGTAAAATTAGTTCTGCTTATATTTCTCTCAGATCCTTTGACAAATATATTGGATTACACTCTGCCTTATATGTGAAGATCTAACTGTCCAACACCCACTTTTCCAACAAGTGTGAGGTCCATATGAGGTCTGGCAAAACAAATGTCACTATGTTGGCCGTGTCAATCCATGTATTTTTATGCGTATTTTGCGATATTGAATAAAAAACAAAAAAAATGTTGTATGGAAACATGGGTCGGATAACTGGACTAACCAGAGGACCGATCTCGTTGTACATCTTAAATGTTGCTTTTGTCATTCTGAAATGCCTCAGCCAAAGGATGAAAACACAGCCACTGTTTAAATACTATTTCAGGGGTGGATACATGATAAATTTACCCAGAAATCTAACCGACTATGATAAAATTTGGTAGCCAACGCAATTTACAGTACGAGTAGCTAGTTATTACCTTAAGTTAATTAATACAGACATTGGTTCTCAACCTTGGGGTTGCAACCCTGCTTGGCATCATCTCAAATGTGGATTGGATGTTTTAAATAAATAGATGTGGCTATTTAAAATCAAATATAGATATTTTTTGTATGGCAGGGTCGTGGTTTCTAGCAAGATATAATAGATACAATACTAATGCTACACTTCGTACTGCATAACAATAATCTAAACAGCACAGCGACATTTCTGTAGTCCACTAAAACCGTGCACACTCTGGCGACAGTTCAAATACAAATTCTGTGAAAGGATTTCCGTTTCAGCAGTGTTTCCTCATACCTGCATGTTCCTGATTCTCAAATGAAAAATTCAGTAGCATGGGGGGTTGTGGTCTGCCCGGGCTAGTGATTTGTCCACGCCTCCATTAAATCTTTTGTAATAAACCTCAGATATTTGTAGGCACATAATTCGTATTTGGATGTTTAAGATGGAAATACGTGCAACTATTGACTGATTTATACCATTTTTTTTATCTTCTGCACTACCTATTATGTCAAACATTTCCACGTTAAAACTGTGTACTGTTCGGTAATACACTGTCACTTACTGTGCTTATTGTCCTGTTTTAGTAGTATTGTACTGTTCTGTGTTTTTAGCACACGTCTGCACGTGCACTTTATGTAGAATGTTTGCAGATTTTATTTAGTTTTGAGTCATCTCATGTGGTGAGTGTGTTGTTTTATGTAGCACCGTGGTCCTGGAGGAACGTCGTTTCGTTTCACTGTGTATTGTACCAACTGTAAATGGTTGAAATGACAACAAGACCACTTGAACTTGATGTACGAAAAAGACAACATATTCTTAATAATCTGAACATCAGTATATTTATATAATTGCTCCACATTCTGCCAACCCTGATGCACATGTCTCACTGTTTCTGGTGTAAAATGGCTTTAACAGGCCACGTTGATTAACAGCAGCTCTAAACCTAATATTTTGCTCTGGTGTAGGAGTTTAAGAGCAGAAGGGTGACAGGAGCCTGAGCTCACTCTACTCTTTAGCACAGCAGGTTTTCATTAGCAGCAATTTCTCTCTCATTCATGCTCATTGCTAAAGTTTCAGCATGTAGAACTAAAATGATTCCATTACAGCTGATCTAACAGTGATGTTCAACTAAAAAGAAAGCTTTGTAATGAATAATATATAATAGAGTGTTTGGAAGAGGAAAGGAGACAGTAAAGTGCTTACCTGTCTGTACTGCTGGGTTCTCTGTATCATATGCATGTACATATTATAGACCAGGTTGGCCATCTCAGGCATGTTCTTAACTACCTGATCAGGCTCATTCGAGCGCTCCACGGTCTGTATGGAAAGACAGAGACAGAGAGGAAGCTGTTACTTCATTTTCCATGAAATTATTTTCCAAGTGTTCTCTGCCCTGTACAAATGATCTAACTACTTTCTGTCTTAGCAGAATACAGGACAGGGACAGATGTCTAGTGCATTCGTTTGACCCACGCAAGAAAAATTAATATTCTGGAAGGATACAGAGCGTCCTAGGAAATGTAGTGTCTGCGATTCAGCACTGCAATTTAATAACAAAACAAAAAAACGTTTTTTTTTGCAGGCCACTGAAGTACATTTATTAATCATTTAATAATTCTTCAATCTACACAACATCTCTACACATTTGCTATAGAGGTACAGAAAAACAGCATGTACAGCTTTCCAAATGTGTTTTTAGTATGCATGAATAATCAGCAGGTTTTTTTTTGCATTGCTGCACTGCTTGAATTGGCCAGCTAAACTCTACTCGTGTGTGTGTGTGTAAAACAGAGCCTGTCAGACCTCCACACACACATATTGCTACAGTGAATATTAGAATTCTTACTGAAATTGTTTTTGTGCTGTAAATGTGACATTTTGTTTATTTCATGCAACCAGATGGTTGAAGGTTTTTCATTTTAACATTTTTTCCCCTGAATAATTATCTATTTATATATTGGTTTTTGGTTTCAGGAGCACACTAAAGATGGAAAAAAGAAAAGAAAAGTGTCTCGTGATTTCTGGGTTCACATTGATATGGTTGTGTAGAGTTTTCGTATTTATGTTCTCACACTGACTAAGCAGTGGCCGTCTCACACCAGTACGCCTGCTGTTACAACAGTGGCCTTCACTTTCACCTGACCTTTGTATGAGGCTAAATATTGTACGTGTGAAAAGAAATAATGTGTAGATCAGCGATTAATGTGTGTAATTAAATGTAGATTAGTTCAACAAACAGACTTCATATAAAACCATAATGAACTTTCCTTTACTTTCACACTATCTATTGTTACCCAGATGAGGATGGGTTCCCTTCCGGGTCTGGTTCCTCTCAAGGTTTCTTCCTTTTATCATCTTGTAAATAAAGACTGAATATGTTGCAATTTCCAATTCCAATTAAATTTCCAATTAAATCGATTTGCGTTGCATTTTAAACAAAATAGATTGTCACAACACAGCTTGACAGAAACTCGGATTCTGATTCAGTGGGCCAGAGGTGAGAGTTGCAAGGGAGAACTGCCCGAGATGACAAGAAGAAAAAAACTTTAGAGAAAACAGACTCATAAGGGAACCGGGTCCTATTCTGGGTGACACCTGATATTGGGATTCTAAATCATTACTGTTCCACAACTGTATACTATAAAGTCAAACAGACAGTACTGCGTGTCTTGAAAGGGTGTTCAGTGTGAGTGTATCGTCCACAGAGCCCATGATTTAATGTAAGCTAGCATTCTTTGGTTATGTTGTGCTACACTGACTAACTGGCTTTGGACAACTTGTCCAGCATCTTTCTACATGTGCAGGCATGTGTACTCACAGAGTTGTAGTTCTCTTGAGGTCGAATGTGCAATTGCAGTGGCTGCGCAGTCAGCTGATTGAAGGCAGGCGTCAGCTCGAAGCAGTTCTGGAAAAGGGAAACCCGAGCAAAGATGTAGAGGCCCAGCCTGGCTCTGGACATAGCTACCACTAAACGCCGCACATCTCTGCGCACACAAGGTAAAGAGAGAAAAGACAGACAATTACAGGATTAGATAGATTTGATATCTTCGACAGTCAGAGAGAGTCAGCCTTTCCTAATGATAAGAACATGCTCAATAAAACATGGTTTACAGGCTGGAGAGCGAGTCATCATTAATAAGACCAATCTGGATCAATTGGGAAACAGCTGATAAGGCACTTCGTGCTGCAAAGAGTTCAGACTGGAAACCTTTTATCTTCACACACTACTCTTTCCTTCAGTACCGGATACAGTTCTGCATCACCTCATAGAGCAACTGGGAGAAAGTGCAATATTATCTTTGAGAGTTGTCTGTATATGATAGAATGTGGAGAGGAGACATAAAATGGGGACCAACAATAGAAATAGTGTCTATAAAAATTTTTTATAAAAAAATCAATCACACTGTAATCAAATCTTATGTTGTTCACTAATCAGCATCACAGTGGCAAACGTTATCAAGGAACTGACTTATTACCTATGGAAGAATTTTTTGCTATATTATCTACATGCTAGTGTTAATACAGACGTATACAGTGTCTGGCAAAAGAACGCAGCGTGAATCAGTGCTTTTCCAATTATCAACAATGAATCAGATGGAGAACATTCTACAAAGACTCCAACCAAAACCACAGTACCTTCCACTCATTCGAGCTGACTAAAATAGAGGGAAGAAGAGAGAGGAAAAAATATATATTTCACACATTAGCATGGCTGCAGATCCATCAGTCCAAACTAAAAAGAATGCACTACCTCACACTTTAAGTGGAAACCCAAAAGACGGATTGAATTACGCCAAAAAGGTATCAGAGGGGGAAAAAAAAAAAAAAAAAAAGCAGTGCTGGGAGGACTGACAGTAAACGGCTTTACTTCAGCTCGGCATGTTTCTGGAGACGATTATAGTCTTCTAGTGCTTTTAAGGACATTAAGCTAGCAGAGCACAGATACAAAGCCATAACTTATTCATTAGGCTACAACTCCATTTCTAGGCCTCAGCTTCAGCGTGCTGTGCTGAGCCTCTGTCAATGCTCACAGTAAACACATCAAAAGACAGCACTAATTCTTCCACTTAGAAAAGAAATACTATGGCAGACTTCAGATGTTTATTAAATATGAAACACATTAAAACAGGAGTCATGGGTATTACATAGCTGAATGGAAATCAAAATGATTTTCTGAGACACACACACACAAATGAGGAAGGACACTTATATGAAGAGGCGTTTAAGGACAGGGTTTGTTCATGAAGCCTTGCATTGCTCGTTATTTCACTACAATCATTCAATACATGTTCCCCATTGTCATTTTGCTCTCTCCTATAACACTTCTGAATCTGCATGGGGTAACAAGTGTAAGGAGGGTCAACATCTTTTTCTTCTTGCCGGATTGGGGAAGGGGGTGAGGCGACCCGACAGCAGTAAAACTCAGCAATTGTGTTCAAAAACCAAAATGCTTACCTTAAATGTCCTACAGCTTTGGTGCGCACCAGCGAGAGGATGATGTAGTCATTCTGCTGACCCTGAAACCTGTCCACTGTTGTTATCTACAAAAGAACATCACATGGTTTAAAAAATTTTTTTTTTATGCAGACTGTGCTGTTCCTGCTTACCTGTTTTTCTAGTTACTAAATAGGATTTTTTATTTTATTTCTTCTCCAAAAATGATTGGGGCCACATTGAGACAGAATGAGGCAGGCAAGAACCATAGACGGTTATTTATCTAAATGCGCACCTGAGTTTTCATGATCGGCTTTTCAACGCAATCATGAAAACATGCTTATGGAAATTAAGGAAACAGATAGAAGAACCCAGACAGGAAGACTAATCTTCTTTCAATAAAATTCCAAATTTAAAACACAATTCTCAACTGTGTACAGTAATGCTGTAAGCTGCTATACTGAACAGACTCTATTATACTCGCACACACACACAAATGAGCGAATAGAGGGAAGCTGCTGCAGGCTGATAAAATCATTGTAGGCCATCAGAGCGCAGTAGTGCTGGCTGCTTCTGTCTGATCAGGGCATGATAAACAGAAAAATGAGACCCCGCTAAAGTGCTCCCTGACAAATGGGCAGGACCTTTAAATAAATCTCAGCCTTGAACTATTTCCAGACATCGAGTCCACTGAGACAATCTACTGCTGGGACCTTTTGGTGGACAAAGGAAGAGAAAAAAAAAGAATAAATGGACAGAAAAAGATAGGGCCATCTATTTACAGCTCTCTGTTGCTATACAGAACAGGTGCAGCACCGCGAGCAACAATATTCCACTTTACAATAGCAGGAAGCAGTGAGATCTGTAGGTTTAGACAGGCCAGTTCAGGACTCTGTGGTTCCTTCTCTAAACCTTGCCCGAGATGCCCTGCTTTTCTGAACCATCAACCACAGAGCTTGGCTCAGGCAGCCATGCCGTACCCCTGAGGACCAGCCTTCAGAAGCATGATGGTCTAGATATGCCATGCGGTTATGTCCAAAATGCTTTGCCCTGCTTTTCTCCAGCTGGTGCAGCACGGTGGGGTATTTTATTAATCGCCTTCAAAGAGTTCTCCAACACTGTATTCTGCTCAAGGGCTTGGAGAATATATGACAAACCTCAAACTTCAGCCAGCACATGATGAGCTTCAGCTCAATCAGAACCTGCTGATGAGTAAAAGGTGCTCCTGACGGTGTCCACGACAGTAGAACACACTGATAATACAGGCTGGTTTCCTCTCATTAGCACCCTCAGCCTGGAACTGGAGCAGGTGATGCCTCTCAGCAGATGGTCACTGAAGTGAAACATTTATTGGCGGGTCTCCAGCAGTGACAAAGTCTGCTTTGGCCTGTCGCATTTATGATGTGCAAACTTTAACAAGAATCATTAAATGTCCTGTTTTAGATTTTAACAGTATCTGCAAATGTGTGTTATTCCTTCAGAATAGGTGTCTGTTCTTCTATTCTTGACCCTTTACCTACCTGGTGTGTGTGTGTCTATCTGTTATGTGTATGGCTGAGTTCTGAGTCTAATTCAGCTTGCACCCACATTAATGCAATTTTTCATCAAAAGGCCTCTTAAAGTAAGAGCTTGAGTGGTCATGGGGAAAGCACAGATTTTAAAATAAACAATCCTCCCAGCGGTAAGCAGCTGAAAGTCATATACATATTTCTCCACCCTCAGAGCCTGCATGCATATGTAAATGTGGTGTTGTTTTCCTCTGAAGCTGCATGCAGTGTGTTTGCTCAGTGCTCCTCTCATCTCTAGAGCTTGTCTAGAGAAAAATAATAACCTGCTTTGCAAAATTATGTTTGCTTGTTACTCTTTTTCTTCTCGTCTCAAATTGGAGTGCTTGGAGCAGACTCCTGTAATGACATTTGTTTTGTTTTAGCAATTCTGACAAACTGTCAGCAGCCTGCTCTGGCCAGACGCAGGTCGAGTGACTGTTCTGCAGTTCAGCACATTCTTGCCGCCGCTCTATTTCTCTCCCGGTCACCTAAATGAAGTCTCTTGGCACTAGAAAGAGGGACAATCTTCTGTGTACTGCTCTATTTTTCATTAGCTCCCTGTTAAATACAGAACTGATTTGAGGTTTTTAAGCACTGCATGGATGTTTAGCTTATACAGTTCTTGCGATCCCCTTTTCTTGATTCTCAAACTAAATGCTCATTCTAATTTGAATAAAGTGATAACTTCCTCAAGAGTAACAGTGCAATGAAGAGCACATGGTAATGTGATTTAGGATAGCGCCACATGCCCTGGCTCTTTGTCACTTTCAAACACACAATACACACACACCTCCATATAATCTAATTCAGAAAGATATTTAGACAAATCCTGAACTCCGGGTTCTGTGAAACTGAAGTCTGTTCAGTCAGGAGGAAACAGATTTAGACCTATACTGGTATAACAGTTAGAGACATTTTGGACTTCTCTTCCCTTAAACGCAAAGTCATGTTATCTGATGTATGCAAGCAAAGTATATAAGCATACAACAGAGACAAACTTATTTGAGAGTTCGTGATTACTTTGTTGGGCTGGCCGAAGAAGGGGTTGTTGGCACACCGCTGGTTGATGACGTCTCGGATTAAGTGCTTCTGGCCATTGTAAGTGGTGAGGATGCTGATGCGCTCTGCTGGATAACCCAACAGCCGCATGTACATGTACAGAGCCACAGAGTATTCTGCCTCAGCAAGGTTCTATGGATAGAAAAGAAACAACACGTTATACATAAAGAAAAATGCGCACGAGAAACTTGCAAAGCTTCAGATATAGTCTTTAGGCAAGAGTCACAGTGACCTGCCTTAAAGTGACAAATCAGAAGCACTAAGCTATCGTTTTCTGAAACACCTTTTGGCTTCATAAACAGCACAGACAACACTGTGGTCTTGGCGGCAATCACAAGGTATGCTTACAATGTGGTATTAAAATAATAATAATTCAGATAAGACCAGAAAATAAAAAATATAAACAAAACTGGGTTTACAAATCCCTGACTGTTGCGTTGTCAAGGCCCAATCTCGTTCATGCACTCCATGTTTTAATTTGCCACTACTTTCGCAGCTCAAACATTTGACACACAAAAAAATAAATAAAATAAATCAAGCCCATTCATATATTCCTTGAAGCTGATCAGGACATTATAAAGCCTGTTACGTGTGTGCCCTTGACAAAGCTTAATGGCAAAGTCTTTAGCTGTTGTATAACAGTTCTCTCTCTCTCCCACGCCTTTAGTTTCTGCTCTGCATGCGTCTAAGTGCAAGGTGATGGAGCTCTGAAAAGATCACCTAGCACCTAGATGACGCTCTGGACAAGGAAGTGCAGGCAGTGTTAAATAAATGAATGAGTCTCAGATTGTGGGAAATTAGACTCTTAACCGGAACAATAATTACAGGTGATGACATTTCTTGACTTTTGTTGTTTGTCAAATTCTGGTTGATGCTTCATCTATATGTCGAATCCACAGCAGCATGAGCACATGTTTTCCAGAAAGGTTATAATATACAAATCATTTTGGTCACCACTGCAGAAGAAACTAAATAATAAAAAAAAAAATTATTAAAAAATTAATGTTTTAGCCGATTTCTCATTTATTAGAATACAGGTAAGCTGTACCGTTTGAGACGCAGTGCACTGGATTCCACGGCCTCTAAATGTGTACATTTACAAGACCAGATTTCAGTTGATCTCTCACCACCTCATCTGATAAATCACCAAAAAATGCATGTTGACAGTGTGGAAAAGAATGAAACATAACATTACTTTTGTTTAATGTCAGGAAAAAGTTTACCCTCATGATTTTATTACATTTTTAAATTACTTAAAAACCACCACTTGAATCAAGGGCAACATTATACACGTATGTGGGTAGCCATAGAATATGTTGTGTGTGTGTGCGCATTTGTGTTGCAAGTCAGTGGGTGGGTGGGTGAGTGAGAAAATGAATGATGGAGCATTTTAAAGCTCAGTGACCTGCTGCTGAACCATGCATTGAAATATAACCATGCAATTCCCCACTGACCGAGCAAAGAGTGACAAACAAGGCTAAGGAGTCTCAGTGATGGGGAATTTCACTCTCATTCTTCTCTCAGAACGATCATCTGGCCTGTCAATAGTTAACAGCTGCTAACAATGCAACAATCCTCATGATGTGAAACATTTGAATAAGGCGAGCTGTCACTATTTTTGGAAGACTGAAACACTTAAAAATAGATTCGATAAATGGAGCACAGGGCACCTATTAAAACCTCAGACAATTCGAAGTAAATAGGTTATGGAATCTTGCCGCATCCTCTCTTCTAGCCCAAAGCTCTGAAAATGCGAACTCTCATACACCGATGTATTGTTATCAATGTGTTCCAAAGACAAGCACACTGTGGATATAACTGCAGATAGTAACCCACACTCTCGTTACCCAACAGTGACAAAATAAGGACTTGCACAGTGAAAACAGACAGAAATACCATTTTACATTAATTGCTTTTTCATTACGTCTTGTGTTTCTGTACACAACGGTCAGACAATGTTTCCCATGTGACACCAAATCACATGTTCACTTTTCTATCTTACAACAAAATTTGCAGTGACCTCTCGGATCAAAATCAAATATCTCTATCTAAGCAATAACATTTTGTCTCTGTGCCTCCTCTTCCGTTCCCCACAAAGCTTTTTCACCTCCACTGCACTCACGAGCCCATATGTACAAAGAACCACACTGTATATTCAAAGACAAAAACACTTGTGTTTTTATACAAATGTGAGCTAATGTGCTGCAACTGAGACGGTCCCAGTAACCATGGTAACAGCATAGCTTCAAACCAAAGGCTCAGCGTGGTGCAGATTGAGGACCGACATGTCATGGAGAGAGAATCATACAACACAAGATCAATTTGTGGAATCATCTATGCACCAAAGCAATCAGTAGACAAGAACCAGAGTGATGGCAAACAAACAATGTGCTCTGAACCACATACACACCAGCTACACACTCACTCTGAATAATAGCCCCTTCTGTAATAACATTAACCTTTAACAACCCTGTAACTAGGCAGTTCACCAATTAGCTGGTCATGGGGGAAAAAAAATAAAATCAATAGTTCACATTAGTGTTCGTTAAGTGGAGTCATAAGCCTTGTTTAAAATGGGACATTTACAAGCATGTGAGTTACATACTGCAACCGAGGTGCTGAATCTAGTGCCATTTGAGGTTGAATGAGATGGAGCATTAGCCTAAAAGTACTTTGACTAATGAGGTGTAACTAATGTACATTAGAAAAGCGGCTGGTTCGTTGGCAGAACGCTGCTGTGGCCGGAGCGCCACGGAGGCCTGATGGACGTTTGTTCAGCTTCTGCAGGGACCGACTGTGCAAATAGTAGCTTCTTTATTACCCCTCAAGTGATCCCTGCCACGATTTTACAGCTGTTTGAATGTGTATGCACAATATTTGGAACCAAAAAAACAAAACAAAAAACTCTTGAAATCTAATGAAACTTGTGTGATCATGCCACATGTCTTAAGCACATGACCACTTTTCACTTGAGAACAATGAGCACTTTTATCAAGCACAAACACACACACACACACAAAAAAAAAAAAAAGAAAAAAAAAAGAATCAAGTCTCATGGGAGTAATTCAACTCACAGCCATAGCAGCTTTCAGAATTCTGTTAACTGGGTATTGATTAATCATAATTAAACATAACCCTATAATTAATAATGTATACATTTATATAGTATGTATAGTTGCTCCGTAGACTTTACATGTTAATCGAAATCAGTGTGTGATAGACGCAGAGGCCATCGCTGACCTGGTAGAAGTAAGGATTGGGTTCAGACTCCCCGATTCCATTGAAATCCTCCACGTTGACGAGCTGGAAGTCGAAGGTGAAACCTGGGTTGGGGGCCTGAAACTCTGGCTGACTCTGAACATGAGGCAGGTTTCCAAGCTGCTTATAGCGCCAGTTATACAGATTACACAGGCTGAAATACAAAAACAAAGGGGTTTAGTACATGCGATTGTACTAAAAGATATATCAGGAGGAAGGAATTGTAACATGATCTTTGCATTGGTAAAAAGAAGCATACAGACCTGGCACGAGCTCGGCCCTGAGCGTCAAGGTCCACTGTGGGCACGCCCAATCGCACAAAGCGTGTGAACAATGATTGCTCCATGTTGGAGTATTTCTGGAAGGCCATATTCTTAATGACAGGAGGAAGCTGGTGATGATCACCAATCATGATCCAGCGCTTCAGTCGACTGTAGCCATCCTCAAGATTCTGTTGTGGAAAGAGAAACGGGAACACTTGATCTTGAAATTTGGTCTGCATGATACCACGTATAGTGTTGATAAAAATCATACAACCACGTTATATTAAATGCTTTAAGACCAGGTTAACACAACAGTTCTCAAGTTCAGTCACGAAACCATACTGTGCAGTAGATTTGTGATTCTTCTCCAACTCGCAATAGACTTAGTAACTGACAGATGAATCAGGAAAACACACAATGGAGTCAAGAACAAGCGTCCCAAATAGTCCCCAATTCTTTCGTATACCAGCCCTTTCCACTGACCATTTCACTTTAGTGTGTAACATGTGGTCTCCACAGCATTCAGTCAGTGCAGGGACAGGTGGCAGGGTGGAAAGTGGAGTCATGCCGAGATAACACCGAGCAGTGTGGGTAAGAGTTAATACATGCTGCTGTCCAACAAATAAGGCCTCCCTCCATGAGTAGCCACATGCTCCAGCCTCAAACCCAAAATCAACATGCTTACTGAGCAGCAACGGTGTTACAGGCTGACTCGGATTTCAAACCCCAATCAATGGCACATCTGTGTTTACTCATTGCTCTGCTACTGTGGAAGTTTAGGAACCTTAAAATAAACTGCCTGAGCCCTTTATGTCACATGCAAGAGTGGAGTACAGAGGTCTGTTCTTATAGGGATTACAGCAATAATAAAGGACGTGGCAGTGCAGCTCTTAATTGGGAGCTAAACGCATGGGTCAAGCATTATCCAATCAACGATCAAGAGGCAACGCAGGGAAAATTAGCAGAAGGCACATTCATCAAGAGGAAAGTTAGCTCGACCATGCAAGAGATGGAACAGAAAATCGGATTTAAAGCTATGTTGAGCTATGGCTAACAGGATTCTGCCTCGCTGGCTGGCTGTGATAAAGTGAGACAGGTTGAAGGCTGACAATGAGAGAAGGCTATACCTGCAGTAGGAGTGGAATGAAAGTTTCGATCTCCAGGATCTGAGCTGCTTCTTCCATCAGGATGTTGTCATACTGGAACAAAGGAATATGCCATCAACATTTTATATATGTAATATACAAAGCCATTACATGGAAAGACAAATTTCCACCTACACTTAAATCAGTGGATCTGAGATATCGTGTATCATTTGGCACTGAAAAAAAATTGTTAATTTTAAGTATTCTCTTACCCCAGGAACTTCTTATGTTTGACACTTCAGAAATGTGTGGGCTTTTTTAACTTCTCTGGCATTTTTATATCTGTGTAGTCTATTGTATCTATTTTTGCTACCCTTTAATTAAGCTCTTTTCTATATTCTATTTTGGCTTGAACAATGGTATAGACTGGGGACAATTCTTTTTTCTGTTACATGAAGGGAAAAAAAAAGACATGATGAACAAAAGCGGATTTTGGAATAAAGTGGAAATTTTTTATAATTATTTTTCATTGTTATTAGGGGTCTGAACATACATACATACATACGTGTGTGTGTGTGTGTGTGTGTGTGTGTGTGTGTGTGTGTTACACGATTTTAATGCACAACATGGAGGCAAAGAATGACATTAAAATCATGTAACACAGACCTAGCTGTGGATTATCCTGCTTATACCGTGGTCACTTGGCAGGCTTGACAAGTGAAATCTGTCACGGATGCTTGCACTGCAAAATTTGACTAAAAAGATGAAAATAATGGTTAATTATTCATTAGTTATTTTAGTTTATTTTATATGAGCGTATGAGCGAGAGAGAGAGAGAGAGAGAGAGAGAGAGAGAGAGAGAGAGACACTGTCTGTGTGTGAATTACAGCATCTGACTTCTGATAATGAAGCTGTGAGTTTAACTGTACAGTATGTTACTATGGTTAGAGTTGTTTATAGGCAGCATGTTAATTTAGAATGGTGGTTAAACTGACCAAAACTACTTGTGGTATACACAGTTTTAAACGCACACCTTCCAGACAATTAGAATCGAATATTCAGAGAGACCATGGTATTAAAAAAATCTTCAATCCTACTGAATGTGTGTCAAGTTTTCCCACAAATAATCCAGAAACAGCTTTAACATCATAACACCTTTTACCCCAGAAAATCAATTTCAAAATAAAACCAATATGTCTGAAGTCAACATGGTAAGGGAGATCTTTAATCTATGTGTAACATGCTAATCATTGACGCGTAACCAGATATCAGTGTTTCCATCCCTGTTTGAAGATTTACCTTGAATCCAAGCTCCACGAGGTCATGGCGTTTGAGAGCAGCGTGCGTGCAGGTCATGGCAATGATTTTGGCCTCTTTCACCAGCAGATATTTTGATCTGTCCAGTCCACTGCGCAGCAACTCAAAGGCCCTGAATTCCTACACAAAAAACCACAATATAGTCAGTACTAAAAATTCTTACATCTGAAACTAGAAAAGGAATGAGATATCACTGAGGGCAGTGGGGGATTGATAGTTAAGGCTTTGGGTTACTGATCGAAAGGTTGGGGGTTCAAGCCCCAGCACTGCCAAGCTGGCACTGTTGGGCCCTGGAGCAAGGCTCTTAATCCTCTCTGCTCCAAGGGTGCCGTATCATGGCTGACCCTGCGCTCTGAACCCAGCTTCCTAACATGCTGGGATATGTGAAGAAAAAAGAATTTCACTGTGCTGTAATGTATATGTGACCAATAAAGACTCATCATTATTATCTCACCAAACTCTTTGATGTATTAATTTTCTGAGTTTAATATTAAGCTGATAAAATCATGTAATGTTAAAGAGGATTTTTAACCCTAGCCAATCACTAGAGAACAAACAGCAGGCAAGCTGCTTCCTGTGCTGAGACTGGAACGTGAGAAACAAAATCAGACAAGCTGTGGACCAGGCCCGCTGCAGCATGTTTTTGAAATACATCTATTACAGCCATGTCTTGTTGTCAGCAGCAGACTTATCAAAGAGAGAGGACGTATTCTGATCTGATTGAAAAGCACATAGAGAAGAATAAAATAAGCTTCTCATAAAGAAAGCACATCAGTGCAGTGCTCTGGAATGAGCTCTGGGAAATGAACACATGCAGAGGCAGAGATATTACTTCAAACCAATAAGTTGGTTATAGCTTTTTGAGGCTAGTGCTCCCATAATGCTATTGTTATCTCTGTATAGAATCAGGCCTGTCCCTGATGGCTGGGATCACAAAACAACAACATATGAAAAGGGCTACACGGGGGACCCAATGCCACTCATCAGGAGGCAAGAAAGCTGGGCAACACCAGTGGTTATCACACTAAAGAAGTCTTTTGAACTAAAGGCAGAGTGAATGTCATGAAGGAGTGAAGGCAAAATGTGCCTTAACGTCTCACTGTTCATGCCTTCGTTAAATGTCAACTGTCTCCATTCACTATGAACGAATGTATAAGTTATGAGGATGATCTCTTGTTTATCTGAGGTCCACACTAACAGGTATAGTTTTGAAAACACATGTTTATGTTTTCAGTGCATTTGCCCATGCACAACAAATTTTTACTTACTCTGTGATTAAATCAACATTTATCAACTTATTTTGCTTCCAACTATTTATGTAATAAATCCTAAGAGCCAACACTTGCAGTCACGCTGAGCTAAGTGAGCAACTCCTGCCCACACACTTACTTCCAGTTGGGTGAAGATCTTGCGGATGTGGCGGTAGCAGCCTTCTGCTATGTCCATGTCCTCCTGGTAGCTCTGTCCCTTAAAGACAGGCTGGGGTGCATTTGAGAAGTACTTATGGAAAGGGAAGTGTGCAGCCACGTCCTGTACGCTCACCTCCCGGCCCGGTTTGGGCCTGACCTTGCTTGTGTATTCCTCCCAACGTGACATAACCTGCACGAAAGAAACAGTGTGTTTGTGCACTAGATCACTGCTAAATGAGCAGAAAATCACCCGAATAGCCACATGAATACCCAGCTTAATTAGTAGCATGTATGTCTGACTGCAGGCTTTAACACTGTTTAGCTCATAGAATCCCTGTAACTGATATGAGTACATCTATCTCAGATCAGCTGATCTAAGCACTGAAGTAAAAGATGGAAGAATAAAGATTCAGTGAAAACTGAGGAGGAAAGGATAAAAAAAAAAATAAGTAAAAAAGGTCTGTTTAAAGGACACAAGCATACTGACACTGACTTCTTGGATTTAGATGTCTGAAATCTGATCAGGCATAGCTACTGGGTTGTATAGAGAATATCAGACAGTATATTCTGCTCTCATCCTCTCAAAACTGCATCCCTGTTTGTGCTCACAATGTCATCCCCCACTAAATCTGATTTTTTATGTATTCAGCAATTTTGAGTCTGATTTTGTTTCTGACCAGCGAGGAGTGACTATTTTGGGCTATGCTGCTGATTCAAACAGGCATTTTCTTCTCATGTTTGTGTGCGGCCCAGTTAAACAGGCAGTACAGCATATTTGGGGATTTTTTTAAATTAATTTTTTAGTTGACGTGGAGCAGTGAGGAATGTCAAGGTCTTTAGTAGTGAACATACCTGATAAAGGTAAAAATGGCCAGCTGTTTCACAGGTGTAGGACACATCACCCGGGACGCCGAGACTCTCCTGCAAGCGAGCCACCTCTCCGAGCAGCTCCAGCCTTCGAGCCAGCACATAGTTCACTCTTCCATATCTAAGGTTGAAAACAGCATGCTGTTAGAGTTCTGATGAGCAGATAGCAGCGCTGATAAACAGACGGAGTTGAAACCAACTACTAACTCACTAATCAATCATCGACGTGGAGAAGATAGGAAACACAATGAACTGAAACAAAAGCTAGGAGTAATCTCAGTAGGTTATCTGCCTGATCATTACAACACAACCAGACACCTAATGTGCTGGTGTTTTCTTTAGGGAGCCATGGATGCTGTGTAGCAGCTAAGAGGAAATGAGAATGGTTTGCAGCATGACAAAACTAAAGCCAAACATGTGATCTCACAGTCTGTGGACAAACTGACTCCTTTATTAATCATTCAGCCTCCTCAGTACAGCTCATGGTATGACACGCACCATTTCTCACCACAAAGACACTCAATCTATCTCTTAAAGTCATTCAGTTAAGTAATCATTAAGGGTGTAATGTTGAATTATAAAGCTTAAATCTTAAAATGTACTTCAAAATGTATTGAGTCTATGCACATAAAATAAGATGGGCATTACTGTAAATGGGAAAAGTGGTTTGAAAAGCTAAAGCAAAGCAACAATATCCATGTATGCAAACGTGATGATTACTAGGTGGCACCAGGATGAGCCATATAATCAAAAAAGCATGTGAATGTAATGTAGCTATTAACAGAGAGCAGTAAGCTTCTGAGTGCATGGTGAAGTTATGCAGCATGCATAATTAAATGAGATGTGGTAAAAACCAGGTAAAAACCACATAACCAAAATTAGCCCCCCCCCCCCTGCGTCCAACCCGTATTCTTCTAACACCATTCCTAACTCCCAATTCCGAACACCTCCAGCCTCCAAACGCCTACAACATCCACTTCATGGCCAGACTG
>JAOUWY010000002.1:19415567-19436419 GCA_025728095.1 Prietella phreatophila
ACACAGGACACACTAGATTACTGGAACAACCCATTACAACCCAACACACAGACACCCACTCACTGAGCACGCCCTGCTTACACATACACATACATGCATTCATGCAACTGTCACAGTCTCAAGTATTTACTGTAATTAGTTACATATTTGGTGGTCTGGGAAATAGACCACCATCAGCCAGAAAACACAAAATTGTGTCCAAGAATCAGTTTTAACATACTTTGACACCTCAGTTTAAGAAAACCACATTACATTACTTTATTTTAAAGTTTTTTGTATTTTACCTAAGGATGGTTTATGTTGTCTAAGGATCCAGTTTAACAAAAACTGTGGTAAGAACAGTCAGTCTGCCATAAGATGTCTAAAACCTTGCTATCTAAGTCTGATTTCATCACACAGTGAGTGTCACGCTTTGATCAAGTTGTTGGATAGCTACTCGCCATAGGATTAGCCGAATCAACTCGGTAATCATATACCTTCTGTCAAAACGTCTGCGATGCTCCTGCATCACAGGATGTGTGAAATCTTTCAGTTAGATTTTCTCTCTTTTCACTTTTGCAGGTAATCAAACTTTAAAATGCTGAAACTTTACTTGAGATACATGAAAAAGAGATACAAAGTTCAGTTCAGGAAAACTCACAGTGTTCAGAACCATTTCTAGTTGATAGAAACCATATTCTGTTTATTATGTATACTTACAGGAATGACAGTATATCCACACCAACACCATCTCTTCCAGTTTTCTCTCCTCCAGGTCTCCGAAAAGGTCCATTCAACCAGACTTTGAGAACTTTATTAAAACCAATAACCTACCACAGTCTGGCATGTAGCAATTGTTTGCACATTAATCATTCATGTCAACAAATGGCTTTGTTTTATGTATGGGCAATTATGGATATCATTCTGCATAAAAACAGACTATTCCCCCAATGGCTCCAACAGAGCATATGGAGCAGAGCTGGAGAGATGTGGATAGGGCAGCAGGGTACTTACACTGTGCAATCACATCACTTAACAATTTCAGTGTGGATTCAAGGTCACATACAATACAGTATGCCAATGGTCACCAACACTGTTCCTGGAGATCTACCTTCCTGAAGACTTTAGCTCCAACCGTAATCGTACCCACCTGACCATCTAATCATTGCCTTAAGAAGTTCTTGATCAACTAAAACAGCTGTGTTAGAATTTGGTTGAGGATGAAACCTGCAGGAAGGCAGAAGATTGGTGACCACTGTTCAATCTTGGTGTTCTTGAGGCTAAGCACTCCTGTGTGTTATTCCACACATTCTTGGTCCTCTCCTGATATGTGTGTGTTGGTAAATGCATATGTCTGTTAAATTGTTTAGTTCATTTTAAATGGCCTATTCGTAGTAAGTCAAGGTGACTAGACAAATTCAAGTGAAGCTGATCAACAGGACTTGTCAGATGAACCATGAAATGTCTTGACGTTTATAAATCCAGTCATTTACCACTGGACACTCTAGACCTACTAATAGTCCAGCCTGTGTGGTCGCTGTGGTCGTAGTCCTCCACTATGTGCTGAGCCAGCAAGAGAGGTGAAAGAGAGTGCAGTCCGGCAGCTCCAGCACAGGAACCAGCGCCAGTGCTGGCCTTTTCGCACCCAGTCCGCTGTCAAAGCAACTGTGCAGCCCTGAGACAGACACACACACACAACACAAAGATCCAGCATGTCAACCCAAAATGCTCTTATTTAAATTCCACTCACCTCTGGTGCAGGCATGGTCATGCAATAGCTGTCCTATTGGGGCTGCCCTCGAGTGGCAGGCTGCATTTAACCCTTCGACCGAGGAACCCATAACAGTCTAAGAATTATGCTCTGATTCTCAATGACTGTAACTAAGCTTTACACAAGCCTCCAGTCTCCTCCAGCTATTTCTGCTTCCACATGCACCTTCTCAGATAAGTGGTGGAACATCTTCAATATAGCACCTGCTCTGTTGACCTAGACTTGGGTTTTTTTATGTTGTGGTGACACGGCCATATGGAAAGATGGGACAGAGCCCCGCTATATACTATATACTATATACTACTGTATATCAGCTGTTAATGTTAATCTTCATAAAGTCTGCATTCACAACTCCATACATCATATATTCCATTGAAATACTAACTACCTCGTTTGACAGATCCAAAATATGTTGCTATTGGAAAGATATAAGCCGATTCTGGTGATTTTCTCGCCTTTCTGTGCAGTTGTGGGACAGTGTGCACGCTGTCCCATTTAACTCCATCGAGTTATTATTATTGCACCCAGGGGTCTAAAAGTGCAAACTGCAAAAAGTGCTAACAGAAGCTCATTGTGGCAGAAATAATGCTGTCAGGGCAGGACAGGACCAAACTGGGCTAGCATTAAATTTTTTTTTGCCAAGATCTTGCTTTATAGCAAACAGCTGGAATTAAAATCTGATAATTCTCTTCAAACAAAGGCAGAGTGTAAATGCAAACAGTGTGTCTATGTATATAATCATTTCTACTGGAAGGTATATTAAGAAGATTGGGAGTAGGAAAGGGGATTATAGAGTGGATTATGTCTGTACATCAGGAATGTGTCCCCACCATACCAAGGCTAGAAAAAGAAGACAAATGTATCTCTCTTTTCTAATTTTCTAATGAATCTTTTTTCTAATTAAATAGTTTTGTGTGTTTTGTGTTGTTCTTGAGATCTAATTGGGCAGGAACTATTGTTGAAACCTGGCAACCCTGTTTACTGACGTGACGATGGGAACACATCTGTTGTAAAATGAGCTGCTGAAACGTATGCTGGATGGCTTTAAGTTGTCAGATCTCAACTGCGTATTACACGACTACTCTAAAAATTCATTAGATAGTAGCCTATAGCTTGTCAAGTGTAATAGCCTCTTGATTTAATTTTGTTTGCGCCTCTGTTATTAACGTCCCACCAAATCTATGACCTGAATGACTGAAAGCTCGCATTCATCCACTGGGTATTTACAACTCCAGTCTGATTACACACTGGCGTTCTAAGTGACCTCATAGCATGAAGCGACAGGATGGTGATGCATATTTATGAAGTATACTTAAAGTTAAATAGCTGAATGACACCATAATGTGAATAATGACAGAGACAATCAGAGGTCCTGCGACAAATGGGGAATATTGAAAGGGAAATTGGAACAGAAAGGTGAAAGCTCTTTTCAACACCACTTGATAAGCATTCTGCTCTTTCATTAAGAACAAAAGCATTGTGTCATGCAAAGACTCAAAGAGCCCACACTGGGTAATTAACTCATATGCGCTGTGATTAAAAACAATACAGGCGACCAGGGGAAGTTTTTTTTTGTCCACATTTGAGCAGAAAAAAGTACTTTCTTATCTAAGCATGTGGTCCACCCTGGGAAGTTAATTCCTTGTGAGATCAACAGCAGATTGCACCAGGAACCAGCAACATCACACACAAAATAATGTCCACAAAGGAGTTGTTTTTGTGCCTTTTTTTTTTTTTACTAAAATGAGCCATTTACTGGAACAGGCAATGTGATATGCAGTAACTTAAAACAAAAAAAACAAAAACAAAAAAAACACAATACTTTTACTTGTATCAGTTGGCACAAATGCACGAGTTCATTCCGTTCAATGCACTGGGATCCCAGTCATCTCCTTTAGCCCTTAATTACCCTCTCCAGAGCCATTACACGCATCAGCACAGCCACCACATTAGCGGAGGAATAGCAGCCTGAAAGCTCCTTGCGTGGGACCAAAAAAAAAAACCAACCCAAAAAACTAAAACCCTACAAGAATTCTCTTAAATCACCAGTGAGTGCAACCTCAATAACAGCAGTGAAACTGAATATTATGTTTTAAAAATGCAACACTGATCTTCAGTAAAATTTAGAAACACAGATGGCACAGAAAGGCGCTGAGGGCCTTTTTGTGTGAAATTGCCAGCTCTGGTGGGCCTAAAGGGTTTCTTGTTGGGCTTAGCTGTGCTACAGTGCACTTCAAACTGTTTGAAATTTAGTGGTAAATGGTTGTGCAATTAGCAAGCATCAGCTCATGAAAATTGTTTAGGCTGAGGTGAGTGATCATTGTGGCTGGAAGGCCAAGCGAGCAGCAGCTAAGCTGTACTTATGAACTGAGAGCTGGAGCAAAGTTAAAGCATGTGCTTAAACAGAATAGAAGATTTTCAATGAGTTGCTTGTGATACTTCATCAGAACTTCTTCTGAGAGCTGAACAGCAGATCAAACAAGGGGCGGGTCAATGAACAGCAAAGTGTGATACGTATAAGGGTGTGTGTTTGTCATTCGAATCTTTTCGAGTATTATGGATGAAACTTAAACGGCCAACTTAATTTTAAAATGTTCCATTTTTCTGTACAGCTTATCCAACATAGGGTCGTGAGGAGCCTGGAGGCTATCGCAGGGGACAGGGTGGGGGACAGCCTGGACGGGGTGTCAACCCATTGCAAGGCACAAAAGCACACACATTTGTACACTACGGACACATTTAGAGATACCAGTCAGCCTACAGAGCATGTCTTTGGACTGGGGGAGGAAGCCAGAATATCCGGAAGTATGAAGAGAACATGCAAGCTCCGCACACACAAGGCTGAGTTGGGAATCGATCCCCCCACCCTGGAGATGCAAGGCAAGCAAGCTAACTACTAAGCACTATAGCCATCTCTCAAAAATAACCAAACAATCTGTCAAATTTTTTGCTTAAGAAGGTCCAGATAAGCACCTAGCATAAATAAATGATGACAACAGGTACCTTTTAATTCTTAACCATTAATGAATTGTTAATGGCTATGAATAAGTAAAATTCTAAGTGGTGATTATGTTCGGTTTCATACTAGTGCTTCCTGTCACAGATTAGACACATCTGTTTTAAGTTTGACATGGAGAGAATAAACACATGCTTCTTTGTCCATTCTGTTTTAATGGTCAACTTAAAAAAACAAACAGAAAAAAAAAACAAGTCATGTAGACCAATCAGACCAAAGAGGGTAAATAAAATAAAAAAACGCTGTGAAAACTCTCTCCTGACCTAATGACTCTAGCCCTGTAAATAGTCTCTGATGAGTTACCTTCACCTAAATAATTCATATACCGTAAATGCACACAATTGAATAAGCAGATGCCAAGCTGGTTCACAGCCAGTTTTTTTCCCCCTCATATGCTTATTGGCTCTACTCGTAGTACTCAGTCTGCTAAAATACTTAGCTCGGTCTGAATCTGGTCTGTAAAACCATACAAAAGTTATGAAATGTATTACAGACATAATGACAACATGCTTTATGACTTGTAATCATGAAATTAGTATCCTGTTACCAATGTTCAGAAGTACACTATGGTTACTAGCATAGTTCTGATACATCACATAAAGCCTTACATCTGGCATCAGTGGTTAAAAGACACGTTTATTTATCCACTCGGGATTTTTAAAGCAGGAGCTCTGACCCGTGAAGCAGGCCTGTGGCACTCTTATAGGGCACGAGTGTCTGCCATGGCAAGAGAACAGATTCCACTTCAATGACAGGTTAATAGATGCATTCATACATATGCTAGAGTGCAATGTCATGTATAAACAGGATGATGAAGGTCACTGCCAATGAAAATTCAACCCTCAAACCCTCAAATGCTTTTCAGCCACTCAGGTCATTTAATTGTCCAACAGTGCACCCAAACGTCAAGGTGACTCAACTTGTTTAATCTTGAAGATATTTCACCATTTGTACGGAGTGAGTGGTGAACATCTGCAAGATCAGCTTGACTTACCTACGTCTAAAGAAAGCAAATAAACCTAAACCCAGTGCCATGTAATGACACAATATACTGTAAAAACTGCACTGTCTTTTGGATGAGACGTTAAACCGAGGTCCTGACTCTCTGTGGTCATTAAAATTCCCAGGACACTTATCGTAAAAATGAGTAGGGGTATAACCCCAGTGTCCTGGTGAAAATCCCCCACTGGCCTTCTCTATCATGGCCCCTAATATTCCCCATCTTTGAATTGGCTACATCACTCTCTTCTCTCCACTAATGGCTGGTGTGTGGTGGGAGTTATGGTGCACAATGACTGCCGTCGCATCATCCAGGTGGATACTACACACTAGTGGTGGTTGAGGAGACCCCCCCACATCAGAATGAGTTTGTGAAACAGAACGTGTTTAGTAAAATCTGTGTCTTTATCCAAAGTGACATACGCTCACCAGACACTTTAACAGGAACACCTGCCATTATCCAATCAGCTGATCATATGGCAGCAAAGCAATGCATAAAATCAATCAGATAAAGAGCTTCAGTTAATGTATATAACAAACATCAACAAAACACCTAAAGCTCTTGAACTGTATTTGCACGATTTGCACATGGATGCACACAAGCATGTTCCTATTAAAAGCAAGAAGCAAGTTCCTATTAAAGTGGCCAGTGAATGCATGCCTTCCAGCTATAAGCAGCTTGTTATATAATAACACCACACTCAGATACATCCTGTGGATAAAAGTACGATGTACTTTACACACTCAGATAAGACTGTTCTTATTTCTAGTCATCATCTGTGACCATAATTTGTTTCCCACAATAAGAAGTTACAATAAGACCTGAAAGTGACAATAAATAAATACAACGACTGTACCAAACTGATGAAGGTCACTGTAGTTCTTTTCTTGGGAACACAAGAGCACACTGCATTTCTCTTGAACGGAAGACGATGAAAAGCAGAAACAAAATGTGGGTTGTTTTAACATAAGACCGTAGATGTAACTGTATAACTGTACAATTTACATTTAAATGTATTTTATTTGTGTTCACTGTGTATTTGCTTTACTTTAATATGCTCCCTGTTATTCAGCAGCTTATAAGATCCATAAGATCCAGCACATCAGGTTTTGCTATTTATTTATATCATGCACCAACAGTAAATGCACACAACAACAGTAATGCAACCTCAATAGTAAAGTGAGGTCATAATATACTCATGTGTCTTAGGATTCTGTAACTCAGCTATGAATATGCTTCTATGTGACTAAGGAGCAGTGACATGTTGATTCATCTGTTTGTATCACGATGTGCTACAAAGAAAATGTTTTTGTTTGAAATGTATGTGCTATCCTAATTTGGCTGAATATTTGTCATTAAAAAATGTGATTTAAATATAGAGCGAGTACGCTTACCTGCAGAGAGCTCAGCGGCTAACTTATTGCTGTCCTTGTAGAAGACTCTGGTACATAAAGGAGACAGAGTTTCCTCCATGTGCTCTAGAGCTTGCTGGAAGGAGTTGCACACTGCCCCCAGGATGACCTCTGTGCCCATGCACTCTGGTGTTGTGCATGACTCATGCAGGGACACACTCAGGGACAGAGTGGCGTAATGGCGGTTACTGGAATGCAGCACCTGCCAGTGGACAGTGCCTCCTGGGATCTCAGAGGACATCTGACAGGAAGTCCTCTCTGCAGGCTCATCCTGCACAGCAATGACATGAAGTTCCACTGCTGCTCCTCTGGGCAAAGAGGGCATCACGGAAACAACCAGAGGGGGGCATTGAATCTCCTCTACTCCACAGCATACCTCCTGTAACACAACATACACAGAGTGTATAAGACCATTATACAATCAGTATGTCAGTCATACCATTGGATGCTCAAATATGCTCGCCTGTTTTCTTAACATTAATCAGCCATACAGAAAATCTTCTCCCGACAGGCCATTTTCAACAAAACGTTCTAGACATTCATGGGCCCTTTTACACCACCTCACCATACACCTCCATTAGAAACCTGCCGTGATGGCTTTAAATGTTGTAATCTGTAGAGTTAAAATCTCCTTTCACTCGTCTGGGTGCAGGCCATTATCGCCTCCGAAACGTCTTTTTCCTGCGAGTGCTACAATGTACCTCTCAAATAACACCGCGGCGGCCTCATCTGCTAATGGGGGAGAAATGAGCGTTTTATAAAACAGTCATTTCGCCCGGGGTCGATAGGGCAAAAACACATAACCCCCTTTTCAATTTGCCAGATCAATTTTCATCCACTTACACCCCACTCTGTGAGTGCCCAATAATGACGGGTTACATACACTTTATTTTGAAATTCACTCAAAAACCTTAGAGAAAAGTCTTTGACAGGAGCAAAAGCAGCATTTTGCAACCATTTCAGATACCCCGCCTTCCCCCCCAATATGATCCAATCTGCCGTCTGCATGAATGCAGCACTTATCTCGAGATTAAACTTTAGCAAAGGCCTAATTGTGTATCAGCAGCAAATCAACAACGAATCACTCTGAGTGCATGACAACAAATCAAAAATAGAAGCGTGTGAGCACGTACGAGTGTGCTCATATGTATGTGTGTGTGAGAGAGATGGAGCGACTGTTTCAGGTGCTTTGGTTAACTTGGATGACGCACTGGCTCTTAGCACTGTGATGGTGTATATGTATTGTTTGTGTGTTGATAAATGTTAGGTGACTGGCTGGCTTTACGTGACTGGCTGGAAGGGCCGAGCTCGGCACTTGTCAATAGTCGTTGAGTGGAGATGGGAGGGCTGAGGGTGGGGAGAGGCGTTAGATGTTCGAGTGAGGCCTTGTTCACCCAGGCTTAAAGGCCAGCCCTCAGGCCCTCACTATGCATCCTCCACCAGCTACGCCCTCACAGGTCACTACCTTCCAACACTCGAAACTTTCAGACTCTGACTTGTCTCAGGCTGTTAAATCATCGCTCCCCGTTCCCTCACCTGTTCTATATTTTATTATTTTCCCTCGCCACCTCTCTCTTAGACAAGAGCACTGCTTTTTTTTTTTTAGACCACATGTGAAACTGCTTGGCCGCCTAACACTTGCGCTTGATGAGAAAACATTTATTAGATTAATCCAATAAAATAAAAAAAAGAGCTCAAGGACGACATGAACGCCGGGGCCTCTTTAATGTACTCTGTCTATTAGTTCATTACAGCTTTCCTCTCACGGTTGTTTACTCTCTCTGGATTTCTTCCTTTAGCGTGCGTGTTCGTTTTCAGGACTCTACACAGTGTGATTAGAGTGGCCCTTTTGCGTTTGTGTTTGTTTTTCCCCATTGCTTCGTCTCGTACACGTTCTCTGGTGCTCTCTTTGCTCCAGAGCGTGAAGTGTGTTTGAAACTGAGCGGAGGAAGGAGAGGCGTGCGAGCGGAACAATAAACACCATCATAAGGAATTGGTGTAAAGCCGTTGAACAGCAGGGAACTGATGGGGACTGGATGCTTAGGCAGTTCCCCTACATTTCCTGCCCAGCGGGAAGCCTTCGTCGAGTGGACTCACTAGCTGCAGTTTGTATAATATTCCCTCCCGCTCACTCGGTGCTGGTCACTTGCTTAAAACTGAGCTGCTGCCTCAGTAGTGAATAAGCACTGAAAAAGAACACGAAAACAATTCCAAATAGTAGACCCATGGAAGCAAAAAAAACAAAAACAAACAAAAAAACAGAACCAACACAAGATCTGTTATCATCCCTCTGTTCAATCTGCATTTGAAAAAAAATTGTTCGTGCCCTTAAATCCATAAACTAATATTAGTATAAAGCATAGCAAAGCTTATAGATATCTTCCCTGTCAAGTTCAGTTCATATCACATAAAAACATTCATCTGTACACATCCTATTCACACACAAACCTCAGCACTGCAATCCATAAATATTTCTCTCTCACACACACACAGATCAACTTCACTGTGCTCCCAATTAACCCTGTGAGCTTCCTCATCCACCTGATTAGAGAAATTATGAACGCACCGCAACTACAGGGCTGTCTGTGCTGAATAGCAGAGAACGTTGTCATGTTCCTATTAAAGACTCTTCCACCTGGATCGCTCAGAGCACCGTAAACTGCACTGGGGGTGAATGTGATAAACGCTGTGCGCTCAATCCTCGCAAAGAAATAGACTCGATAGTGTCACATGAGTGCATTGAATTTTAGAACAGAAGTAAAACATCTCTTTTGTGCTTACCCATCCAAACAAATAAGACAGGACACCTGGCATGTAAACAATTGTTAGTGATCAATCCGAACCAGTCACAGCGCAGTAATGATCGGTTATGCCTGAATGATGGTATTGAAACAAAAACACTGAGCATTAGAAAAGGTGTGATTTCAGTGACTAACAGTGTCATTATTGAAGCACGTCTTTAAAAAATAATAAAAGGGCAGAATGAAAACGCGGGGGAAAGTTGCAAAGTTCTTGTGATACCCACACATTTTTTTTTTGTTAGCATGATATAATTCTAGTATTTTACTAGACGAAACAGTGGCTGATAAATAAATATGTGAAATAAATTCACTGTGCTTGAATTCAGCTTGGTTAATGAGTGTACGTAAAGCTTGTTGCTTACCAAATATATATGTGGTGGACTGGTCATATTTTCTACTAGATATAATTCTGAAAACTACAGGATTTCAGAACAGAATTTGGTGGTTTACTTGCACACATATCAATCACTAATGAAATGATAGCAGTTTAAAATCTGGTTACCCCAAAAGAAAAAAAGACTTTATTGAAATTTCACTGAAATACTCTACATTTACAACCTAATAATCTACTTATGAAAAAAAACCTGCCAAATTTGAAAGAATTTCCAACAATAAAAGAAAAAAAACATTGATCATCCACCTCAGTCTCTGTCTCATCGCCATCACGGCACTTAAACACAAGCCTCATCATGGTCTCGTCACTCAACTGATTATTGTTCACTGATCACCCCCACTAAAAAAACAATAGGAACACTCACCGAATGTGTAATGGTTTTAATGGTTATAATCGGAATTATAATGGTTTCTGTGAGTCTCTACTGGAAATGTGTTGCCTTCTATTGAGCTGTGTCCGAAATCGCACACTGTGACAGTACCTACTGCATTTGATCCGGTACCTGCTGCTCGGCCGTTGATACAGTACGTACTGATCAGAATATGCGTGTAGTATGAATACAATCCGTAGTCATCCGTATTAGATCCACCATGTTGGCACGGTCATATGACCTACAACTTAAAAACAGCTGACACATTGCCTTCCACCATTTTTGATTTTGAGAGCTCTTCCACGCCAGTCCTACTTCCTTAAATAATAGCGCCATGTGCATTGCTTCCATACTGCAGAATCTCAGCAGAAGCAGTACACTATACAGGTATTTCTTGCCTACTGATTTGTGAATACGGACAGCTCGGACATACTACTCCTTTGCCGTACTATTTTTCGCCTACTGCATAGTAGAGTAGTAGAGATATTCGGATGCAGCCTTAGTGGTATGTTATGTCTAGTGGATACTTAAAGATATTGGATATTAAAGACCAATACTGATAATGTTAATCTTTCTAATGTTTATCTGATTGTTTCTAATGGTATTCGTGGTGAAAACCGTTAGAATTTCTGTGATGGTTTCTACTGTGCTTTTTCAGCACGGACGGCCAACATCGGTAAGGAAATAACCACTGATTCATTCGATCCTGTTCTGATGAAGATTTTAGGGCATTTAAACCTTTGAAAACTTTGCGTGTAAATGCTTTTCACTGTTTTGAGAAGCAAGAGCATAATGGACAATTTGAAAGTCCGCTGCATGAGGAAATCACACATGGCTAGCAAGGTTTTAGACATCTTTAGACAGACTGACTGCATTTTGCTCTGCAGTTTGTTAAACTGACTTCTTACCCAGTGTGATCTTTGTAGACCGATAACCAGGGCAAGATTAGAAAGTAGCCTAAATAAAAACATTTTCGTGCCATTTTGGGGGAAAAAATATGTTTAGGTTTTTATTAAAGTAGATGAGTCATTGCAGGAAGAAAAACTCTATTTTTAAATAGAGTACAATAAAAAAAAATCAAATGTTTTCCAGAATTTAGCAATAGCAACACTGATGGGATTTCCCAAACTGCCACACATTTTTGTTTAACTTGCACCCTTAACACTTGCTAAGTTCACACAGGCATTTCACACCTCCAAGATAACCCTTCACTGCTGGCAATGGAACAAACACTTTACCCACTGTATCCCAAGTGTCATGCTATTTTGGCATTAATGATCATTTCAATCCCAAGAGAATCGAATAGAGAATGGCTAAACATCAGACAGGTGGCTGAACACTTGATGTCCCCCTAATTCAAACTCTCATACTGTCACTCCTCTATTACAGTGAGTGACCTGACGGGACGTGGCTCTTTCCCCTCAGCACTCAGGCCTGTCATTATTTCCAACTTGTGGGCTGAGGTCAGCATGGAGGCCAAGAGAGGGCTAAACGTGGTGACAGTGCATCCTTTATTTAAAGCCCTCTTTCCTGCTCCCTTTAGCTCCACTGATTACTGGAGGAGGAGCAGCCGAGAGCACGAGCCTGCAGCCTTTATTAGCCATGTGGAGGTGAGGATCGCAGAAGGAGCGGGGGAGGGGGGGGGCATGGATAGATAAGCTGCTCTGAGGTTTCAGCGACGCTCCAAAATAGGGACTGGGGATTACGCAGGCTCTAAGGAAGACATCTGTCTTGGAGCCAGGCTCTGTATTATCAAAGACGTCAGCATTTCCCACAGCATCAACTTTTCATGAGCGCTCGTTCTGGTAAATATGAGCAACTTCTGCCACCTTTGTAGGCGGGGTGGCACAGACGGATGTTAATTCCATCAGAGTGATATTCCCAACCTCCCCCCCCAGCAATAAAGTGTGTGAAGGTTTAAACAATTCTGATTTAAAATATGATGTGGTTGCCAGTTTATTAGGTACATGTATGTCACTGTTTGAACAACCTATTAAATGCTGCTGTGCTTTATACACTCACTTATACACTACACACAGCCATAGCATGCTGAAAATGGTCCACCAATCAAATAACATCTGGGCAGTGGTGGCCCTGTAGTGGTCCCTTATATGGTAGAATACAAATGAGTAGCAAATGATAGTCTACAGGCAATAATTACCTACAAAATGTACCTATATAAACGGGTGAGCATAGATAAAGTTCTTCATCTGCACTATCAGTTACACTTTAATCCTGATCTTCTCTGGTAAATAAACAAAAATGATTGTTATAATGGACAACTTAACGAAACCTGGTTAAAGTTAGATAGTTTGTATTGATTCTTGTGCATTAAATCACAAGGTTCCCATTTCACTGTCTGACCAATCACAACATTTCTAACAACTAATTTCTAATTATTGGTCCCTAAACACACTAACATTACAGCCAAAGACAATTTCACCACTATTCATAATGAATAAATCTGGTAATCATTCTCTAAACTAACATTATTTACTGCATTAGTTAACATGAACAAGAAATGACGGCCTGCATTAATACACCATTTAGATCTTTCTAAATGTTCAGTTCCGTGTCGTTCAGTTCCACCTCATGTGGTCAGTGTGTTGTTTTATGTAGCACCGTGGTCCTGGAGGAACGTTGTTTCATTTCACCCTGTACTGTACCAGCCGTAGGTCATTGAAATGACAATAAAGCCACTTGAATTTGAACTTGATAAGCAATGTTAACATGGAATGTTAACACGTATTAATTGAAGTTTGTTTAAGATACACCAGCACTGACTAATGTTTATTCAACCTACAAAATAAGTCCAGATAAATGAGCAAAACTACAAGTATTGCACGTTCATAAACGTGGAAAACTTGCTGAATTTGGGTGTAAATACTGGAAGCCGTATTTCCGCCTCAGTTCCTGAATTTGGTAAACACCCACAAACATGGTAATGAAGGTGTTGGTTCATATTGGCCAGTGTCAATATGAACCAAGTCAAGCCAAAACCACACCCATGAAGGATTTTAGTAATAAATATTCTTCAACACCAATGAACAATACGTTCAGATGAAAGCCGTGGTGGTTTCATCACTCATTGGAACAACTGCATTAGGTGAACAAATCAGTAGGAATGTTAACAGTGGCACACACACATGGCTGACGTTGCTCACCTGCTCGTGACTGTCCTGTATCTTATCGTGCCACACCTTTCTGACAGCTGGTATGTGTGTACGGTCTGTGACGTAGCAGTGTGCCTGCAGTGTGTGTCCCAATGTGAGACTGGCACTCATAGCACGCAGCACTTTCTCCATGTGGCTGTAGCACAGCTGGGCCTGTGAGCATGGACCCGCGCTCAGCAGCTGCATGGTGCAGGGGACCAGAGCGATCTGACCTGCACAGAACACGGCTTCATCCACCTACAACACACACACACAGACACACACACCATCAGCAAAATCAGCCAATCTTTGTGCAGACAAACAGCATGTTTATTCACAGACAACACAACATCTACACAGCAAACAAGAAACCATTATTTAAAGCAAAACAACACAGACCTGTCTGAGGCTTAGTACTAGTTTCATGAAAATATAAGTACAAATTATTATATTTGTGTAAATTTTGCACTGTTATTTTACTGTGTGTTCAGTATTCTTGTGTTGAATAATGATAAGAATGATGATCAGAGTTTGTACATTTACATTCCTCTAAAATGTCACAATTCTGTATTATTCCACAGTGCTGCTGAATTCTTAACTCTAACTGGTCAGAAGGCATTTCCTGCAAGGTTTATATTAATATGATCAATCTACTGTGATATTTTCAATAGTAACAACCTGCACGTAGATGTTTATAGCAATCCTTGTATGGCAGTGCCTCATCAAAAACAGATTTAAAAAAATGTATAATTGGCAATCTGATGACTTTTTCTGTAAGGAGGCATTTATTTGAACATTTTTGAAAGGAGTCTCCAATGCCAGTGCTTTCAAAACAGGCAGCTGTAAAGCTGCACATTTTCAGAAGGGCGAACCTTGCAGATTCCTGGTAACATGACAAGCTGCATTTTGTCTCATTAACTTCAAGTGACAGGAAAAAATGGCTGGTGAGAGAACAACTGCTTAAAGCTGCTAACAGAAAATTGGTTGATGTATGTTCTACAACAGAAAATCCTGCAATTACTGCAGTATAAGATGAATGAAACACTTTAGGTTGTGCTTTTATTAAAAAAACAAACAAACAAGAACAAAAAAACCTTCATACCTCACTGATTTTTTTTCTAATAAACCCCCCCAAAAAATATTTATTTATATATATATATATATATATATATATATATATAAACTATAAAGAAGCACTCCAAATCTGTTTATTTAATTACATAAATAATGACAACAATGCTTACTTGACCTTAAAATTCTTTTTAAAGCACGCTTTTGGTTTAACCAAGGTTACAGACTCTCTCTGATCTGAAAGTGTTGTTATTCAGGAAGCAGGTTATATATGAATGGTGAAGAACCTTTAAACACTATAGCTAAATTCTGCTAAATCTGTGCTTGGTTCTGAAATTTAAATTGTTACAATGTTGCATTTTGGCTCGGTTCGGTTTCATAAGAGAACATTTCAAAGCGTACCAAACTCGGCAGATAGTTTATAAACATCCGATGATCAGGGCCGATTATATCCTGTCAATCAAAAAAGGGCGGGAAAACACATTGATTGCGTGCTGTGTGTAAAGAAGATGTCTCTTGTGTGGAATGATGACAAAACTGCAAGCTCTGTAAGCTCTGCACTGCTAAAATTTTACACCGGAAGTGAGCAGCAGTGAAGCGGGAGTTTCCGGGTAGTTTTTTTTTGTTGCACTGCTCGAGCTGAATTAAAGTGCCAGTAAACTGTTGAAAGATTTAAATGAAGATGAGTTGACTATGTTTTTATGCAGTTTTGAAAGTTGTTCAGAAATATGTTCGTCAGACCAAATTTGAACAAGGCATTTTACCAAATTTTTGGTCAAAGTTAAACCGTGATTCACGTTGTGAGGCATTATCAAAACAAACACACTTTTTACGTAACAGTTTCCATCATGCATTGCTATATAGGATGGTTCGTTTCTCCGTTGGTTCAGATTGCTTTCTCACCACAAGTGAACCGCGCTTCAGGGTTCATTTAGAATCGGGCTGAGTCCGCCTCATTCAGGTGGCCTTGGAGTGTTTTGGTGCAGATCCAAGCGCGATTTCCATGTTCACGGCATATATGTCTTCACAAACCAAACCAATGGAGAAAACGGACCCTGTTCTGTAACAAACGCTCCAAACGAGCCAGATATGAAAACACCTTATATGTCATCTAACTAAATCAGTTGCTTTCTAACCACATCTGAACCTTTTAAACCTGAAGTGTTGTAAATTAAACATGGATGATAAAAAAGTGTAAAAAAAAATGAAACAATACAACACATTGGTAAAACGGTGTGTTCTAACAGCACAACATCAATTACCACGTCACACCATGAATGCTACTTTAACATCAATAATTCACGTTTCACACCATCAAAACATCTGCCTATCTGTATGTACACTTGATAGACGCAATTAGAAACACGATAATTAGCTGAGAAGCCAAGAGAAACTTCGATGAAGGAAGTTCCTTGGATCAGTAATCCTGGCTGTAAAAATCCATGCAATCAATGCTATCAGGTATGCAAGAGCTGTGGAGAGGTCAGGTCCTGAGAGATGTATAGGATGAACGAATAAAACTCAGGCCTGAGCATAATGGTCAGGGCAAATAGCTGTAGGTGACATGGTGTTAATTGGAGCTTGGGGAAAGTATTTATCAGCGTGTGGGAGTGCGAGGAGAATGGTGACCTCTGAAGGGATCATAGAAGACCAAATCAATTGAAGCATCTCACGAAACGAGGTCTTTAGCCGATTAGCATATGCGCATGGGCATGGCAATTCCAAACCAGATTACTAGGTTAAGTCCATGGATTCTGTATCAGTAAAGGCTTAGACACCCCCTACATATGGTTCAGGATACAATGTGTTAAATAATAAACAAAATATTCCTCTGGTACTGAAAGGTCTATGAAAAAAAAACAATATAAATTTAAAGTCAAGCATAACGTCAAATGTAACGTAACCTTTCAGCTGTCTGTCGAAATTTCTACTGTTAACAAGTGTGTGCATGTAATAAAATAAAACCAAAGGTGGAAATCTAATTTGAAAACAACAGATCAACAACAAAAAAAAGTGCTGTGCCAGAGGGGGGAAATAGTCACATCAATTTCCATAGAATGAAATGGGTTTCCCAAGATTCTTAGCTCCTGGGTTCACCTGTCAACTTTGATGAATCTTCAGCATCTGCCTCTGCTGCTCCAAATTACCGAGGCAATACCGGAGATGGGGAGGAAGGGTGGAGGTGGTGGAGTGGGTGCAGTACTGCTTATGAGCGGCAGGATCAATCATCGGATCATTTACCTGCGAGCATTATTTGGCGAAAGCGCGAGAGCAATAGATCTACACCGGCGTAACCTAGCCGCACGTCACAGACACATCAGCAACAAATTGTCATTGGCATTCTATTTATGAGCCATCAAGCGGAATCAGATGGCATGGAGTGCTGGATCAAGTTGGACATGTGGCGAGGAGCTATCAGCAGAACAAGCGTTCAAAAGAATTCACAGCATCATATTTAAAAAAAATAAAATAATAATAATAATAATATAAAAGGCTGTTAGTTGTTGATTTGAATATCAAAAGGAGTCTGGAGCAAGACTTCTCGACTGTTCAAAAAACAATAAACCCTCCCATAGGTTTGCAGGCAGGTGTGTAATGATCAATTATTAAGGGCCTAGCTCAGGTTACCCCGGGCTGAGCGGGCGGGGCACGGCTTTTTAGGGCAAACCTGCAAATGATAAAGAGTGCGAGAACAAGCGGGAATACTATTTACATAAAATTAACAGTTCAAAAGAATGAGTTCACACACCAATCAAACTTGTTAATTGACTGCCAATGGTGTGTCGCTGGATATACAACACAACTACATTATTCATCTTCGCCGTTGACAAGAAAGACAGTCCAATTTGCATTGGCGTCCAAAACCTGATCAGCAGTCACAACGGCCCATGCATTTTTAATAGCGCACAGGGAGGCTGTTAATATTCATAGGGGTCAAACAATTGCATATTTCATTTAACTTTCTATAACCACCGGTGGTTTTCAAAACCATCAACTGCTGATACTTTGGACCACATGGTGCTGAACGAACGGGAAGGATTTAAGTAGTTGAAGCTCTAAGCACTAAAGTAATCATTCTGCATTGACTAGTACAATTTTCTCCCGAGTCTGAAAGTCTGCGCACTTAACTGACGGTTTGTGTATTTACAATAGCGACACTATTTATAGTTGCAAACGCATCAAGCAACTCAGTGAAGCAAAAGCAATATTTCACCCCGTGCTTGAGAGTAATTCCCTATCCTTGTGCAGTGCTGGCCTCTTTAGCATTAATCAAATGGGTGGTTTGGCTTCATGCTTTATCGACCTTTATTCCTTGGCTTGAACACTATCACTTCTCATAACGCCAATGACATGTCAAAAGGTCAGGCAGCTCCAAGGTCTCTGTCGGGATGCAGGCAGTAACACATATGTAAATGTTCTCTCCGAGGCTGCACCCAGGCCTCGCATGACATCTCCCAGCACTCCAACACACTCGGAGCATTTTAATTGTTGGCTTCTGAAATCTCAGAGGCACAACAACTTTACATATTTGTGTTTGCGGCATGTGAAAAGGCAACGGAGGTGACCTTAAAGATTTCGCTGAGCGTGTTATTTCTGGCAGACAACAGCCTGGCCCATACTGGCTAAAGTGACCTGCTATTGATGATCAGTCAACTTATTCTCTCAAGCCAAGGGCATGGTGAGGAAAAAACACATCAGTGCACTGTAAGATATGCTAATGGTCTCATTTTGCCACTGAAACCTCATGCATAATTAAACCCAAGCAACAGGGGCATAAAACCATGTGGATGCTGACTGACCACTCCAAACCATGTGATACTGTATAGGGAGAGTGGTGTGTATTAGGGATGTAACCGAATATGAATACATATCTCGGATTGAACAGATAATGTTTTGTAAACTGATAGAATTGCAGATAAAACTAGGGGGTGTACTGTAGCTTGGCACAAATGTTCACATGGCATCTGGTTGAGACTAGAGCTGTGCATCGGGACTGAGATCCTGCGGAGGGCAACAAAAAAAAGGTGCAAGAACAGGAGGGTTTTACTGTCCGATATGAAGCTCCGTGTACAAACAAAGACCACGTTCATTCTTTCAATCATTAACGTAAACCGGCAGGTCTACAGTACGTGATGCATTTACAGCATATTTAGTAACTGCCTGGTCATGTTTGTGGTGGTTTAAACTGCATATTAATAGAAAATATCACTTGCAGGTACAAACAAAAATAACCGGATGGGAGTAAAAAATGGTCAAGTGCACATCTTTAATTGAGATAAATTATTATGAGATCTCTGAGCCAGAATTCACACTCTCATGATGACAATGTTGGCAATTCTACTATACCTCTAGGGATTTCCAGGTGGTAGGGCTCAAATCTGATTACTAAAACTTTCCGGCCTTAGTCACGCCCACGTCGGCTTTAAATAAGAATACAGACAGAGATAAGAGTTTAACAGATACAGCGTCATTGTGACTACGTTTACATGGACAGCAATAACCTAATTATTGACCTTATTCTGAATAGGACAATATTCTGATTAAGGTGTTTACACGATTAGCTTTTAGAATATTCCATTCATGTTCAAGTTTTACATGTTATAGAACATCGATCGATTAACAGCACGTCATTACGTCCCCACGTCATGCTATCCGACGTTCCCTCCAGAATTTCATGTATCGACGTACAGTTCATCTTCGTTATGGTACCGTATACAATTTTCATTTTAACGAAGGCTTCAGGTGCGGTTACTTATTAGTCATGCTGTACATGCAAATAAACGACTGCGTAAAGCAATGGGCTGCATCCAAAACCGCGTACTTACCTACTATATAGTATCTCTCTACTATATAGTAGGTAAGTACGCAGTTTGGGACGCAGCCGTGCTCTTTGTTTGCCGTCACATGGTTGAGCGCTGCTGTGTGTGTGTGTGTGTGTGTGTGTGTGTGTGTAATGTCGCAAAATGCGGTGAAAACTCCCACACGATGTTAACAGTTTGATTAAGGTGTGTACACGTCTGTAATGCACATCGATAATTCGACTAAAGCAGGAATACTCCACGTCTTAATTTGATTTGTGTTTACTCCAAGTATGACTTTAATCGGATCAAGGTGATCAATAATCGCTTGTTTACATGCTAGTTTCTTAAGCAGAGTATAGTCTTAATCGGGTTAATATCGGATTCTTGTTGTTCATGTAAACGAACTGACTGTGTTGATTTACTGGAGCTTTTAAACGGCAAATTTAAAGCTAAAATAAGGCGTTAAAGTGCATCAGTATATCAGAAGGCAGAAATCTGAAATCTGCATATCATAGTAGACAGTGTAATAATCAAGTCAACGTTGACTCATGCATTTTTTTTTGCGTTAAGCTGTGTTTAAACCACTTATATAAAGTAAACCCAGATAACCTACACATTATTTATTCAAATATGGAAATAAAGGATTCTTTTTCTAATGATGTAATCAATTGTTGCACTGGAAGGCAGTTCACGTCTTTGACATCGTCTCAAATAGACTTTGCGTCTATCTGCTACTCCTTCAGCATTAGTGCACTCAAACTGAATCATGTTTAAAGATGGGAGATGATCACTGATGGGCTCATGGTGAGTTACGCCCTTAGGAAATGTGCATCCTCTGACACCTAATTTTAAACAAATGCAAAGCAGCAGAGGCTCAAACTCTTCTTTTTGAACCTGCATCTCAAAACAACCCACCCTTCCTTTAAAAGGCTTCTCTTGTTGTTCTGTTTTGTTATTTCGTAGCCTGTGTTCTCCAGCAAGCATAACCCGTATATGCTCAACTGTCACACAATATCAGTGTTAAACAACGACATAAATAACAGCGCCGAATGCACAAAGACTGGTCGCCATGAGGAACATCATT
>JAOUWY010000002.1:19437656-19448066 GCA_025728095.1 Prietella phreatophila
TGTGTCCTTTGTACACTGTTGCTTCATGTTGTCTGAAGAACTCAGGGAATACCATTATAATCTTATTGTTTTGCAGAGCAGTACAATCACAATAAAGTCTTCTTCTTCTTAACGTCCACGTGTTCCGTCAGCCTGATCGGTGGACATTCCTAGCATCATGAGCAAATCCTTCCGTACACTCGAGGTTACCCAGAACACATTGCTCACAAAATGAGGACAACCTGCACCATAGTATGCGCAAACGCAATGGAAGGACGGGAAACAGTACAAAACACTGAGATATCCCGTTTGAAGCGGCTTGCAGTTCCGCATTGTTTCAAAAGGTGGCAGTATGGCTGCATGAAAGAGACGCAGCAGCATCCGGCGTGCTCTCTCCGAAGATCGCCCAAACCTTTGCACGGGTTTTGCCTACTTAAAATCATTACAGCACGAATTCGAACTTATTCCAAATAAAAGTAACCTGGTCACTGGGGTGATGATCTAATCGCTATTGGTTTCATATTCGCAGTTAAAGCTGACTTTTGTCATGCTTCATAATTCAGAAAGTTTTTTTGTGTCCGGTAATTCTGAACAGGATTACTGCTTTATTTTAAATTCATGGACCTGCATAAAGCAGTGTCTGGCTTGCAGACTGATTTGCAGGGAAAAAAACAAAACATTTGCCTCATAAATAAACACATGCATACAATATATTTTGTCCATAAATATATATTTTTTTATTTCTCCGGTATAACAATTAAAATAATGTTTTCTGGCCTTTTTTTTTTTTATGGGTAATTACACATTAACGACCTATTAAATGATTACATATGGCTGAATATATATATACGGCTCAGTATAGTTACGTTTATTCGCCAGAATGTCAACAGTGATGTTCCCATCGGCAGGAACTTACATGAATAATAAATCTCTGCGAAATGTAACAGTGTGCTCCTTAAAACGAGACATTGTCTATTACTCATGCACAACACTTTTATATCAGTAGAATGGGCTGAAATGACAATGGATAATGAAAAATGAATGGCTGAGGTTCAAAGTTACAACTCAAACGAAGCCCTCGATGAGAAATTAATGACAACACGAGTGGCCAAAAGTAAATGGAACATAAATGTTAATATCATTGAGCCATCAGTTTTAGCTACTGCCATTAAAAACTAACATCTCCTTAATAAATTAAGACAAAACTGCAATGCTCGGCCACTGTTGCATGAAGACCCAATGATCATGTTTCACTGAAGGCACTTACTGTCAGCTGCCATATAAAGGAATGGTGAGATTACAGTGTTTAAGGGAGCAGAGAAAATGGCCTAAACATAGATTGTGAAGATAAAAGAGTCAAACGCCAATGGTACGAGACAAATTCCCTAATTCCAAAAGAACTATGGAAGAGAATCCACCTGTGTTTCTACCATTCACTGGAGTAACCTTTCAAGTCTCACCTTATTTGTCCAACACTGAATTTCTCTCTGTCTGTGCGCTTGTGCATCTCTCGGTTACGTGTTCTCTCAGGTTCAGCTTCTCGTACTGAACGCAAACAGTGACGTTGTCTTCGTTTCCACAGTAATAGGATGGTCATAGGACAGTCCTCTTTTAAATGCTGATCAGACTGAACAGTGCTTGGTGCTTTTTGTGCGTGATGGAATCAATCCATCCACCCATCCATCTACCCATCCATCCCTCCATCTCATTTGAATGTGAATATTCTCTGGCTAAAGCACGTCTTCAAAATTGCGCTTGTCTCCTGAAACCACGAATATGAAAATTTGTCACTGGCCTGTGATGGGTGGAACCTGTTTTGCAGTGGCACTGCCATGCATCTCGCTTTAGATGTGTGTTACCGCCGTGTGACAGTCCTCCAAGACCTGTCAACCGAGCGGAAGTGTTAACACATTCATCCACATTAAAGCCTCCATTACTGCCACGGAATTTTAAATGCACAAATCAATCTGTCTGTGTATATTCTGAGCTGAGGCTTTTTACTGATGAAAACAGTATTTAGAGTACTACAGCGCTCAGGGGGAGTGGAGAGGGCATAAGCTTGAGAGAGCGTACCTGAAAGAAACACGCCCTTCTCCGTCAGGTTCAGGGGTGGCTGATGGTCACTGTCCAGATGCACTCCAATGTGTGTGTGTGTGTGTGTGTGTGTGTGTGTGTGTGTGTGTGTGTGTGTGTGTGTGTGTGTGTGTGTGTGGGCATGAACCGAGATAGTCAAGCACCCATAATACATGAAGAGGTGCTCAGAGGCAATTAGGCTGAGTTGTCAAGGCAGTTCCATTAATGAAGGTGTGCATGGCAGGAGCAGGAGATCTTCTCTGACAGGTCCGGTCCTTCCTGTGTCCACGGCTGGTACAAGCTAATACCAGCCCTATCAATGGCGTGCGTCTGAAGCTAATGCACGTAACACGGCTTATAGCTCCACACAACTGATGCCATTGAGCTTCACCTTCAGGGGTGTCACAGGAGTGCATATATAATTACCCCTCCTCTCATACTACAGTCTACTGTCCTGCTACAAAACATCCCAGCAGCCACACACGAACACACAGTCACAACCTGCTTAAGCATATTAATGGATTAATGAACCTTAAACTTATAGTCAGTTGATTTTGGATTTGTTTGCTATAGTTCCCTATATTCAAACCCAAAAGGCAAACAAATACAGTTCGTCCATTCTGTGTTTACTGCAAAGCCACGCCCGAGAAGCACATGACCAGGCTAGAATGCCTGAAAGCAAGAGGTTTCTGGATTGACAGGTAACATGGATGACACCCGAGGAGAGCACCTCCGTGATTGATTGAATGTTTTTGATCCTGGGGTGTTGAACAAACTGAAGATTTATGTCTAAGCAGAAACTTTCCTGAAGCTGTTGCAAAGAAAACTTTGCAGAATAATGCAAAATGTGCTCTGACGTCACTGATCTCATCTTTAATCTGATCACAATGAGGAAAAAAAAGAAACTGTGTATATGCACTCTAGTCTGTCTATGTTGCATTTGTTCATTTTTTTCATGTGGGGGAGAAAAAAAATCACGCATTTAGGGCTAAAATGAAAACCTTTAAGAATATTTGAAAGCCTCCAAAAAAAATTTTCGGCACGTTTATCAAGTTTTTAATATCTTTCATGAAAAAACAATAGGTTTCCAAAGCATTTTAAGCAACAGCCTGTCGACTACCCTACTTATATTTTCAGATCAATAAAAAATAAAATAGAAAGAACTTTCCTTATTTTCTCATTTTCATTTTGAAATAATAAATAAGTAAATGAACGCAGTGTACACACACCCACACACCATGTAGAGTTAAACCTAGAGGACTTAGTCTGATCGTCTGATCACAGTGCAGGGACAAACAGAGGGGCAATCAGACATCGTCGCCGGGATGCCCAGAAGACGACAAGAGCAACTTCAGTGCTGTCATAGAGCATATAGCGCTCTCTCAGTGAGTGGATCAGACCCTCAGTCTGGCTCAGGTGAGTCAGTGTGCTCGATCTCGGTGCTCAAGTTAATGGCGTTCGGATCCAGGCCCAGGGGCAGGAAGGGGCGGAGATGGGTGTGTATTTCCATTCTTTAGGCTACTGTCCCACTGCATTCCACTCAGTTATAACTTCTTAAAGTGTCAGTAAGCATGAGTGAAGAGCTCAGCTGTATTTTAGGGTGAAGGGTGACTAAGGAATTTGAGCATGATGCTTTTAGAAAATGTTTCCCCATACAGGTGATGAGTAAAGGGATGTTTCTGACTGACGAGGTGCCTCGACTGTCAAAACACAGACCTTTCTCACTCAGGCTAAACTAACAACGTGGAAAGAAAGGGAATAGCTACAAACTATTGATGAAGGACATGCATAGAGGTGAGACAAGAGTAGCTCTAGCTATTGTTAAAAAAAAAGCAAAAAAAAAAAAAAAAAGCTTGTATTTCCTCAACCCAACAACATCAACACAAGGATTCCCCCTCCTCCTTTCGTAGTCACGGTTTGTTCTTTTATCCAAGCTAAGCATCTTTGCATTGTTTCGTCTTGAACGCTGAAGAGCCATACTATTCTTCTGGCCCCCAGCAGTTCATATTATTGGTGCATTATTTCACGCAAGCCTGACTCTTTTATCAACTGCTTCTGAAGTAATGTTAATAGACTAGAAAATTGAGACATTTATGAAGTATAGGCCGCGTTTATGAAAAAATCCATAAAATCTGACAGGGATGAGGTGAGATAAAAGCACTGTTTTAATAGATTATGTCTATGGGAGATCGTCAGGGGTTGATGAGCAGCTCCTCTGGGATTGCTCGCTTTTATGGGATTCATTTTGTTGTATTAAAAATGAAGGTAAATGTCTTAATTAATCTGTACACACCACACTTCTGTGATAGAACCTCCTGGACCTGGTGAGGCTTTAGATGTCGAGTTGTTTGTTTGAATCTCTTTGAGGATATGGCTGTGCTTCAAGTATGTTTGGAAGGGACAAACTTGAGTACTCCCACTGAAGATTACCCGAACCCTCAGATAAGATCTCTGCGCTTCGTGTCTCACAGGTTTTCGCATTACACGATGCCAATACACAATGCGCTCGTACACAAGCCCTTAGCACAGCTTTGTTCACCCGGCTCTGTAAATAGTCATGGATTTCGTTACCCCTATCCAGTTTATTCATTTCTACCATATACAGATTTCTGAGTTGTACTTTTCAAAGCTGCTGGACATGACCTCTGAACTTACTAACAAGCAGGTCAGACAGCCCACCTCATTTTTTTAATATGCTTAACCCACATAAGGAGATTATTCAAATTGTATCACCGCAGAGGCCACTTCCTCCCTTTGACACTAATTGCGGACGTCAGATCCACTGCTCCCAACTGTGCAGTGGTCCACTTTGACACTTTCCAAAATCCAATGCAAATCCAATTGTTGGTCTGCATGAGGTTTGTGTAGAATAAGCTGTCACTCCTAATGGAGAAGGAGCGCGCACGTATTCCCCAAACAGGGTCTAGCGCAGCTACATCTCCTCCTAGCCTTTAAATTGGATTAGTAAATAGAATTTCAAGGGTCCAGTCCCTTGGTATGGCATTCATCATGATTTTCACTCTGTTACATTTCAGCAGCTGCACCTCCAGCACAAACCTGCTTTTGTTTGTTCCTAAATTGATAGGAAGCTGAAAGATATGGGAGTTCATAGACTGAGTTCATGATGAGGATCTAGAAAGCAACGAGCAATAGATAGGTGTGTCTCGACAGGCAATTTGGAACTCATGCTGTTAACTAAGACTTTGGTTAATGAAGGGTCAACTCGAACCATCTGCCAACATGCAAGCTTAATCGTGTGCTATGAGGGGAAAATTGATTTTTTTTTCTTCTCCCTTTTTACAAAGAAAAATGCCGATAGTGCATTGTTAATCCAGCAGCCCGACATGCGTTCATTCATATAATGCATCGATATGGGACATTTTCAGCAGTATCATCTCATATATACATGCTTCAAACGAAACATGTTAGAAACTCCTTATAGATTAGTGCAATTAGTCGACAATTTTCAATTGCCTCATTAACAAAACATGCACATTAGCTCTAATATAAAACAAATTATGAACATTAAGAACAAACTAGCTGCAAGAACTGACCCCTGAGTTCTATCTCAAAGCAGAACAATGCCAATAATAAAATCGTGTTATGCACTCAAAATCTCTCATTAACATTATCATCGTTGTTATGCAAAACGTGACCTGAAACGAGAACCTAATCAACAGTATAACTGATAGCAAAAAGCATAAACAAACAGCAGTCTTTTTTTCCGCCTCAGATTTGTCACCTAAATGATCACGAAACATATTGAGAGCCTAGAGCAATACAGAATAACAATAGAAAGGTTAACTGATTCCGTAAATCAAAGCTGATAAGAATGTGTCACACGGCCAAATATGACCGTACTCCTAGAAATCAGAATAAGGTTCAGCACAAAATATATCTACGGCCTAACACATATCATATTCCCTCTCTTATGAAGGCTGTGTGCCACTACAACTACATCATGAGGCTTAGCGTTCAGACGGATACTACACCTAACTAAAAAAAAAAAAGATCTCCACAACAGAGGACAGTGCCATGGACATTCACATTAAAGCCAATTAGTGGAAACTCTTAAAATCCTTTTAAAATTATGCAATTAAAAAAGAAAAGAAAAAAAGAAAAAGAAAAGGAATTGTCTTTCTTTGGCCTAGGAAATATCTTAACATGACAGAACAATGGAGAAAATATGACATTTTCAGGGAAATAATTGCAACGGCGAAAAGCACTCAAGCTAAGCTAAGCTATTCTCTCCTTTAAATGGGATTTAACAATTAATCACTAATTATTTCTGGGCAGAGGAGGAGGGCTGCGAGCGAGTGCAATTCCCTGAGCGACTCTGCAGCATAAAAGCTGTCTGTAAAAAACCGTGCTTGCACCATCAGCACCAAAACACTCTTTCTCATTAAGAATGCGACGTGGGGGGCATCGCATCTGCATGGGCACAGCAAGGGGGTAATTGTATCAATATGGGAAACTGTCTACTGCATTAGGACATTGTTAATATAGTTTTCCAATTTAGCAAATGTAACACGGAGCATCGGATGTTACCCGCGACGGGGTGCAGAACGCACATTTACCCATGATTGAGCTGTTGAATCGCTCGATTATGCTAGCTGTCTGTGATCGCGACAGAAACGAACCGATGAGGAAGATAAGACAAGAGTTTTACATTACAGTGCTCTGGCACAGTGGTCAACGTGTGTGTACACGAATTCTGCAAACATTTACAGTAACAAAGCCCAAACCAACTGATAACATCAGGGTCCTTCTTGTGTGGCTTTATTATGGGACGACACTGGCCGTGCCATTAGTGGGTGTGAGAAACCGGATCTGGTTGTGCGGGGAGAAAGTGGCGCACATGTTCTCACTCATGGGAGAATGTTGAGGAGAGATGAAGGCTGCGGTGATGAGATGGACACTTGTGTTGTTGACAGAATCTTGACAAGTTTAATCCCGTTCCCTGAATGGGTAAACAGTAGTGCCAGCCATGCGTGCAACCACACTAACACTTCCTGCATCAGTCTTTGGAGTTCCATTAACTATTTGGTTTTGCAGCAAAGGCAAGGTCAAATAAAGCCTAACAAAGCAATACGGCAAAGCTCGTATCGGACAACAAATGTAGCGCGCACACAGGGAAACAAACACAAACAGTTCAGATGTCGGGACTAAGTGCACAATGAATCATATTGCTGCACTGTACACATGTAGGTTTCCCATGTTCTTACATTTTACAACATATGTTTAGTGCTTCAGATATCCATATCTGTAGCTGGGGTTGAGTTGGAAGTGGGCGTTGCATAAATTAATTAGTTCCAGGGCTGGTTTTAGCATTTACAAAGTATGGAACAACAAATTAATTACAGTGCCCATATGATTTCCCCCTCCATTTTGGTCACCTGCCAATTCCCACCCACTAGCCAGCACTTCCCCCATGCAACAGCTACTAACTCGGGTAGTCCCACATACATGAGCTCATGGACACCCATGATTGGCTAGTGTCACTGTGACTGTCCAGGGAGAGAGTAATGCTATCCCTCTCACCTGGCGAGCATAGCCAAATGTTGCTGCCTAGACTCTCGGCCACAGATGGCTGGCATCAGGATTCGGGATCCCCACAATCTCACAAAGGGGGTGGAACACTTTTTCTTGTGCCATTCAACGACTGACTCAAAATATTGATATGATTTTCTGGTTAGATATTTAATTTAATGACAAACTATGAAGAGGAAAAAAAAGTGAATATATTTGAAATAATTCAATAATGTTTTGCAGACAAGGAAGGTGAACAGCCCAGAGATCGTTTAGAACGATGGCACCGATCCAGGCAAAATAAGAGTGAAAGCAGCAGAGCAGATCAAATTTTCCTGGCACAGATAAAAGCAACAGAAATACCACTGCACTCAATCTACATTCTGCAGACACATGGACAACACAAAGCAAAGAAGATGAAGGATAGAACAGGAGAAATCTGCTGCTCAAGCTTGGGTATAACCCTCAACCTGCGGACAAATCTGACGGAAAAACAAACAAACAAACAAATTATGCACATCCTATTTGTATCTGTATTTGTATTCGTTAAGAACACATTACCTTTTTGATATGAATAATGCATTCATTATTCAGATTTGGTTACCTCGCTATCTTGAGTAGATCATTACAACAATATGTAACTGTATCTACAGCAAAGTCAGACAGTGAACTTCCTCGTTCCTCTTTGAGTCTGTGTAGATCATCCAGCCATCCATTTTTCATACTGCTTATCCAGAGTACCCGGAGGAAACCCCGAAGCACGGAGAGAACATGCAAACTCCACACACATAGTGCAGCGCAGGAATTCAACCCCCAACCCTGGAGGTGTGAAGCAAACGTGCCAACCACTAAGCTACCGTGCCCTTGTGTAGATCATGAGGAGATTAATGAACACACAGTTAGTAGGGTTTTACCTGCACGGCCTGGCTGTAGGGCCCGATGTTAGCCGGCGCCCAATGAGATATACTCTGCACATGCAGTGTATCTCTGTGCTGGAAGCAGCCTTCTTCAGGAGCCACTGACCAGTCATGAAGCAGCACATCCATCTGTAAGAGCTGACCCACGGGCAGCCGAGCCTGCACACACACCCTACAGAATGGGGAAGAACCAGGATTAACAGATAGACAGGTTGAGTGGATGGACACAGACACTTTGATTGAGAAGTAATAGTAAGAAATAGTCTTGTTATAGGATGCAAAAGGTAGACACCAGCAATGAGCAGACACTAATAAAGAGCAAACTGATAGGTAACAGTGCAGGGCATTGGTAGCTCAGTGGTTAAGATGTTGGACTACTGCTCAGAAGGTCGTAAGTTCAAAATCCCAGAACAACCAAGTTGTTACTGCTGGGCCCTTGAGCAAGGCCCTTAACCCTCAATTGCTCAGTTGTATAAATGGGTTCAAATGTAAGTCCCTCTGGAGACGGGAGTCTACCAAACACCATAAATGTAAATGTAAACCCCAAATTCCAGAATCAAGAGAAATCAGCTTTACCTGGCTGGAGGACAGTGGCTGAAGAAAATGCGGTACACTGTGTTCACTTTCCCAAAGTCCTCCATGTCTCTCACATACAAGTGAACCAGCACAATGTGCTTCATCTGCCAGCCCTTATCCTGTAATTCACCTAAAAACAAACACACGTCCTAATAACTCTTCATCGTTCATCTATTCACCTTCAGCATTTGCTTTATCCAGTTCAGGGCAATGAAATTGTATTTGTATAGCGCTTTTATCAATGGACGTTGTCACAGAAATATATTAATTCAGGATATACATTTTTCCCTAATGAGCAAGCCAGAGGTGATGGAAGCAAGGGAAAACTCTCTGAGACAATATGAGGACGAAACCTTGAGAAGAACCAGACTCCTAAGGGAACCCATCCTCACCTGGGAGACAACGAATAGGGCGATTATACATAATTCCCTTCTATAACAGTGTACTACATGGACAAAAAGGACAATTGCCTAACCAGGGAATTCATTATAGTTCTCAAATGAAGTATATTCTGTTAAAGACCATGTTCACTCATGGAGAGTCCTAAAGCTATCATAGCAATTGTAGTTTTAAGCCATTGTATCAAAACTATTCATATCGATTGCAATCAAAAGCCATCTTCATGGTTTTGAAGTGGTACAATCCTCAGTAATCTCACTGATCTTTGACTGTCCAAGTGGGGACATCCACAGCAAGTGATTTCCAAGTGATGAGAACTCTAAAAAGACGTAGGGCATCAGGATGGATCAGGCAGGTCCGGAGAGAAGAAGGGGTCAGGATCACTCAGGATACCAGGGAACACTGGGTTCAAGGCTGGATACACTCTAGACTGGATGCCAATCCATCACAGCACACCATGCACATCCACACATTAATTCACACAGTGGGCAAATTTAGCGTCGCTCAATTCGCTTGTGCCACCATGCCCCCATAATAACTCCATACAGGAAAATATGCTTTTCTGTTATAAATAATAATCATCGTATGTCTAAAATCTGATTTGGTGCATATAAAGCATAGGATGCGAGAAACAAAAAAAAATATTGAGATCTAAAATATTGATTTTTGTTGCACAACAGAATGGCGAGGAAGGCTGTAACTGGGTCTTGAGGCAAGGCCTAGATCCCTGTAATAATTTCATAGAGCATCTAGTTTGTTTTCCCTTTGCAGCCACTCTCTGTACTTCACAGAGTGAGCTCACACAAAGACAGTCATTAAATATTAACCTGTTTAATATTGTCTCAATACTCTGAAGGCTGTTTGGAATGTACGACGATAAACATTAAATATGCTTTTCATGTTATGCCTCTCGTCGGGAAAAAAGTGTTTTCTTCTC
>JAOUWY010000002.1:19624488-19635643 GCA_025728095.1 Prietella phreatophila
CCCCCCCCACTTGTAACTCTTTGAAGTCTTAGGATGTCTAACATCATTTAGTTAGAATACATGGTATTATGCCTCGTTTGGCACTTGACACTGAAGAAAGTTGTCTATATGTAGATTCTGGTGCTAAATTTTATACCATCTGGCAGCCTGTTTTGATGTGTATAACAACGATGTACCGATGTATTTTTAAATCAGACACTTAACTTCAGTCGTGGGTTAAGTATGAATGAATAAATAAATATAAATTTGTACTTTATTTGATACTTCTATGTTTATGCATTATGTATTATTATTATTATTATTATTATTATTATTGGTGTCGTCCCTTGTGGGAGAATATAAACTATTTATGTGCAAATAGTTTGTTTTACAGTTTGGTATCATGCTAAATTCTATGCATTATGACATAGCCTGTGAGTTTCTGTAACATTTCTCAAGGCTACAATTGGTGTAGGCGGTTTAATTTTTTCGCAGTTCAACACAGAATTGTGTCAATTAAACACTGAAAAATTTCTTGAACCTTTAAGCAAAGTGATTTAAGATAATAATTCATCCATCCATCCATCCGTCTTCTGTACCCGCTTTATTTGGATCAGGGTCGCAGTGGATCCGGATCCTGTCTCGTGAGCACTCGGTGCAAGCTGGGAATACATTCTGGATGTGATGCCAGTCCATCACAGGGCACCACAGACACACGTTCATTCACTCATTCAAACCTAAGGGCATTTTATCACAGCCAGTTCCACCTATCGGCCTGTTTTTGTTTGTTGGGAGAACATGTGTAACTCAGTAACACGTGATCAGGATTGAATCAGAGACCCAAACAGCTGTGAGACTGCAACACTACCCTTTGTTCCACTGTGCCACCCCCTGTACTAAACAATATTGTCATTACGTTTAGTTATTTGACAAAAATCATGAAAATAGGTTGTTTAATATACTTTGATTTATAATGATGTACTATTGTACTAATATTGTAACTATAATTACTATAGCTTGGTTATAATGTCGTGGCATGGTATCTTGGTGACTAGCACATTTGTCTAACGCCTCCAGGGTTGTGGGTTTGAATGATCTCTCAGTGCTTCCTGGTTTCCTCCCTCCTTCGTGGTACTCCACTTTGCTCCCTCAGTCCAAAGACACGTGTTGTAGGCTGACTGGCAGCTCCAAATTGTCCGTACTGTGTGAATGTGTGAATTGTGCCCTACAATGGGTTCGCACCATGTCCAGGGTGTCTACTAAATTGTGCCCCAAGTTCCCTGTGATAGACTCCAGGCTTTTCCATGACCCTGTGTAGGATAAGCGGTATGGAAAAGGGATTGATGGATAGGTTATAGTGCACCTTATCAAATATATAATGTACAGTTATAAAATGTGTCCGATCATCTGGTTCCTCGACTACAATCCTCAAGTTTTAGCAAAAGCTCTGAAATCCGACTACTTTGGCTCACGGTTTATGACGATGAGCTTTCCAAGTCTCTCAAATCAATTTCTCTGTAATCTTCACCAGCACAGAGTCCGAGCTTAAAGCTGGTTTGGCTAAACCCAGTAGGAAATAAACATTATATCTGTGTAATATATTATATATAATATAGTATGACAGCCATGTTTATGGCTTACTGAGATCAGCATGTTGTTTTACTGTATATTTTAACAAACGAGCAGTCTTTTTTGGAAGAGCTGAAATAGCTTAGTCATGACGATTGTCCAGCAGAAAGGACGTTCTACATGTTGATTTAGAAACATTAGAAAAGCCGTATTTTACTTAATGTGTTTCGTATGTAATGTAGGTGTTTTTCTTTAGCTCCTTTATTTTTACATTTCAATATTAACCATGAGAGAGTATTTGAAACAGATATGTTTTCACAGATATTTAGGGCAGTTTACCTCCCTTTAAACTTAACAGGGCAAAGATTTAGCAATTAGGGTGTAATCATGATCATTATAGAGAGTAATCCATTTAAAACCTAACAGATGTGGGATTCAGCAGAAGGGATGGCTATGTCTTGAGAATTGAGCAGTAATGTTGTTGAAATGTTCAGGTGTGAGGTTGAAGTGTAGAAGACTTTTTTTTTTTCCTTCCCTTTCTTTCTCATAAATGTTCACATGTTGACAGTTGACCATTTAATGGCTCACTTAATTGTACTGACCCCTTGACCCGTGCATATCATTGTAATAATTAATAGGGATATGTGCTCACAAAGATGTTTTTTTTTTCCTCCGTATGAAGTTTGAGCTGAGTTGTTAATGTTCAGCACAGAGGAATCTGTCCTGGGTTATAATGGGTTTTCTTTCTAGTCCGTCACCAGGTCAGCTTTTATTGAGTTGATGATGAATATAATGAGAAAAATCTATATATAAGCTCTCTGTAGCTTTGTTGGTACGTGTCCAAATTGATGACGGAGACCAGTATGGACTTGATATTTAATGGCAGGTAGAAAACCTGGCTTTCTAGCCTCTGTTTACATTCCTGCTCTCAGAGAGAAGTCTTTTAGGTTTAACAGTATGTGTATATTGAAGATAGCATGTGGAAACAAGACCACATGAGGCAGTAGGTACAGTACCTGTGTATAGAGAGTTAAAACATGTTATTTTAGGGAAATTGCTTGAAAGATTTTGGTTGGTGAAGGGAACACCAACTCTCTTTATTCGACTTCATGGCCAGGTGTTTGACACGGAGTGTAACTGGAAATGAATGCACACCTCTTATGGCAAGCCATGGTATTGAGCGATCTCTGGGAGTCCCAGCGTCCTGCTGTGAAAGTTTCCATTTTCAAAGCCCACCAGTTTCATTGTGAATGTTCCAGAATGTCCCATATGCAGGTGCAGAGAGTGTGGCAACGTTTCTCTCAACCTGAAAGCCCCTTCTAGTGCCACCACTATGTTTTGGTCCTAAAAATAGGACATACCTTCCGATACATGATATTAAAATGCACACATACTGGTCTATCGATGATCGAATTGAATCCTGTTAACCTATGGATATGTGATGTTTCTGCCTGTCTTTAAGGTGTTCTGCTCCCTGTGCTAGTTGAAGAGAGGAAGGGCTTTAGGATCTGTCTGATGCAGTGGACAGTGATATGAGGAGTGGAGAGTGCTTTTATTTTCTCTCATTTCACACCATCCCCAGCCTCTGTAACCTTACCTCCCTCCCCTCACAATGCATCTCAGCAGGAACCTTTTGTCCGAGGTGTTCATCTGGAACAACTTTGCCACACTTGTTTTCATGTTCTTTTAGATTACAGGGCAGCCGGCCGTGGCTTTGAAGCGCCCCTCTTCCTTTGTCTCTGTGCAATGCACTCTGGTAATTAACTTTGTCCTTCTTTTATTTGTTCCAGTCACTCGCAGTCCACTCTTCTGAGCATCTTCTCCCTGGAGTACCAGGTTAGAAGTTTTCTTCCTTTGTGAGGCCTGACAGGTGCCTAATTGAATGATGAATGTCCCCCTTATTTTTTTGTAATTGAACTGCCAGCTCTCTGATTGGTTCGGAGGATGCCCCCCCTTCCCTCTCTCTACTCTGCTCTCCCCACTCACACGACGAAGGCCTTGCCTGAGTCTCGGTGGAATCCTGCCAAGCCTTCCCATCCATCTGTCTAATAACATCTAGCCCCTGCTTATTTGGTGGACCTGTAATAAATTATGCTAAACCATTATTATTCTGACAATAATAATTTCCCTGTGTAGTGCAGCTCCGTGTGCTAAATGTTTGCTGACTCGCACTGTCACTGCCGCTTTCCCTGGCTGACAGCCGATGATGATAAATGGCCGATGCCGGGAGTGGCAGAAGGCTGCAGAGGCACAAAATGGAGTCATTCATCATCCCTGTGACAGGTGTCACTCATGCGGCATGTCCCCATGGAATTGCTTTTTTGTAGTTTTTAAATAAGTTGTTTTTTAAGCCATGCTCACTCTTTCCCATGGTTAAGATGGCAACTGAATCATATAAAATAAGGCATTTAAAAGGTGCAGAGGGGAGGGGGGTTTAATCTGTTGTGGTTTCATCGCAGTGGAAATTAATTGAAGGTTTAAGTCAAGGGAGAATGATTTTGTCATTACTCACATCAAACCCCTTTGAGCACAACTTGCTGAGATTCAATAATGTTGCTTGCTCACATAGGAAAATTCCAAATGAAAAGGAAAAAGGATTGTTGTTGTTTTGGTTTTTTTTTTTTGCATGGGAATTTATTTTTAAATCATCGTGACTTATGAATGATGTAAAATATGTCCTTATTTAGAAGACGCAAAAATAAAAGCAACCATTTCATCATGTACCTTGTTTCAGAAAAGAATGAAAAGAAGTCTTGTGAAACATCACTCAGATGTCATTGAAGACTACTACCAGAGGTAAGCATCAGTCCACTCTACCTACTAATCACTAGATGGTGTGTACGTGTGAGTGGGTGGGCTCGAGTGACAGATATAATCTCCTCTAAACAAATCACCAGGCCTTCCAGATCCCTACTTGCACCTGCTAAGCCTACAAATGTGCACACAGAGGGGAAAAAAAAAGATTTTATGCTTGGACATTTGCCTTGATTAGGCATATGGCGGTCTATTATTTGCAATTTCTTTCAAAAATCAGATCAGGAGACAACAAAAGCAAAGTGGCTCAAGGCAAGGAAGCATTTTTGTTGCATATCATAATTAGCCTCGTATAGCCTATTAAGCTTGTTGTTTTTGCAAAAACGCAAACCAGAAGCTGCAGTTGTAACCTGCTTACATAACAAGAAACCTCGCACATTATCTGCGTGGGATCTTCGGAAGGCTTTGTGGTTTCTGACGGGGAGGAGGCAGAGCCCCCTCGTTTTGTTAATGATCATGCTTGTCTGATTTGAGGACAGTCTGAGGTTTCAGAGCTGTACCGTTTCAACCACACAAAGCGTTGGAAATGCCGTAGAGGCCGAAGCCTACGGGACATCAGCATGTCTTGGCTGGCCTGTTCTTGTTGTCTTCTATCCGCATGTCTGTTCACTGTTTTTTTTTTTTTTTTTTCACGATCGTTATTTTGTTGTTGTAATGAAGGTACCGTAGTGAAGCCAGCAAACATCCTTCAGACCCTGTCCTGCTGGAGTTAGCCAATGAGGTAATGACTTAAACCCTCTCGAGTCGTTCACCCTCACTCACTCACTCACTCTCTCTCTCTCTCTCTCTCTCTCTCTCTCTCTCTTTGGCTCTCTCTCTCTGGCTCCCTTTCTTTCTCTTTTCCTTTTCTTTTCTTTCTTTCTTTCTTTCCGTCTTCTCTTTGTGTATTTTCTTCCCGTTCAGTTTTATAGCTAGCTATTTATTTTTCTTTTGAAGTGCCCTGGCAGGTCTGCAGCAGGTTTTGGCACAAACACAATTATCCCTGAATGCTCCATCTTTTCAAAGACTGAATCGGTGTTTCAGATTTTTCCCCTGCCTGTTAGTACTTATACAAATTGGGCAAATGGTCCTACCTATTAACCAATTATTTAATGCAATTAGGCCGTATCCTCCTCAGACAGATGTAAAAATACTTTTTTTTTCTTTCTGTCATTATCATAATTGACATTCATAAATGCTGCTTTCTGAAACAATAATTGATTGACACACAAAGGTCTGCATGTAGTATTTACATTTATATCTATGGTTGACGTATCAGACCAGCTTTCCAGCCAAAAGCTATAGTAATGTCCACTGAAAATTCTTCTGAATTCATTCAAAGCAGTATTATTCATGGTCACAATTTAATACTGGAAAATGACCCATATGCTGCTAATGTTGGACTGGGGGAACTTTTACGCATGAGTATTAGAAATAGTTTGCCGCTGCAGGTATTAAAGGGTCACACACAGCCAACAAGTTCCAAAATTTCCCATTAATAACAATGTACGAGTCCTCTCTGTGACTACTTTGTGTCTTCTGTGCATTGCATCCAGTCAGCAAATTAACAATTAACGCTGGGTTACTCTCAGGGTTTAATGGCTAGTGAAAGGGCCCTGCAGTGTCTCTAGCATGTCCCATTAAAAGGGGGCTGCACTCCCACCCTCTCCATCGCCACGGCCTCTTAAAATGCATCCCATAAAGCCTCAAATTTGATGTTTACTCTGATAATAGCAGTGAGAATCAAGATGAACTGAGTTAATATCCTCCCTTTAATGATCCTGCCTCGCCTCAGATGACCCGTTCCTGCTGAAGAGATATTAAACACAAAATGTGTTTTCATAAAGATCCTCCAGTTGTGCTCACCCTCAAAATACAAATCATGGAAATTACAAAAATCCTAAACACCCTGATTTATCTCCCATCACACCCCGCCCCCCAAACATTTCCAAACATTTTCCCAAAACAAACTTTCTCAGTAGTTTCTTCACGTCAATATAGAAAGGTTTCAGATAAATTTGATAATTTTTCAGATACAAACATTGTTTTGAAGCAAAGGGTTATGACACCAAATTTTATTTAATATAATTTTTTTTTACTGTTTGCTTTTCTTTTCTGTAATGTCTGTAATTTTTTTATATTCAGAAACCTTTCATTTTATTATTTTTGGAAGAATTTTAGCACAGCAGAATTTCTTTACATGTACCTAAAACAATTTTTGAACACTACTGTGTGTTTGTTAATATATTGGATTTTCTTCCTCATATACTAAATTATTTATGTTTTATGCCATAAAATATAATGAATGTATTATATTTAGAGGCATGATGGCTTAGTTGTTAGCACGTTTAGCTTACACCTCCGGGGTTGGTGGCTCGAATCCTGCCTCTGCCCTGTGTGTCCTGTGTGTGCAGAGTTTGAATGTTCTCCCTGTGCTTCAGCGGTTTCCTCCATGCGCTCTGGTTTCCTCTCCCAGTCCAAAGACTGATTGGCATCTCCATATTTTCCGATGTGTGTGTACAATTATACCCTGTAATGGGTTGGCACCTTGGCTCTGGGTGTCCTCTGCCTTGTACCCTGAATTCTCTGGGATGGGCTCCAGGCTCCCCGCAGCCCTGTGTAGGATATGGTATGGAAGATGGATGGATGGGTATTATGTCATATTTCAGAATCCAGGTACAAAATAATCAGCCATTCCTCTGGCTATTGTCTATAAGTATTTCTCATAGATCTGTCTGTAATCAGCCACCATCATTCATCTCGTTTTTTGTTTAAAATACATTTAGAAACTGGCATCTATGAATGCATTTAACATTAAAGACATTTATGAGTAAATCTACTAAAGTTGATTAGAATTAGCCCAGCTCATGATATTTGGCAAGGTCACAATCCCCATATCAAATTTGATTGTCTGCAATATATGTGTAAACCTTCGAAGATGTGCTTATGTGAAAGCCATAAGTCAGTCTGAGTTAAATTTTGTGTGTGTATATGTGTGTGTGTGTGTGTGTGTGTGTGTGTGTGTGTGTGTGTTTATAAGGTGCTCCAGTGTTCCTAGATATATCCACTACAGAAAATGACAAGCTGCTAAACCAGGTATAAGCCATCCATTCACTCATATATCATTTAATATTTTTCTGTATTCATCTTCTTTATAACAGTACATTTTGATCTTGGTCTTGTTTTAAAGATATTGTGAAATATTCTGTTGCTCAAATCCATAGATCTGATCCATAAGGGTATAGTGACTAAGCTCTGCTTATTACGTTCATGTGAGATCAGGGGGAAATGTGACTACAGAATTGCTGAAACGTTTTATATGGAATAGAGGGAGAGAGAGAGAGAGAGAGAGAGAGAGAGAGAGCGAGAGCGAGAGCGAGAGCTAGAACACTGGTGGTCAAAACATTCTTATCTCACTTCATAATGTGGAAACACTGTTCAGTGCTTAGTTTAAAACTTTCGACTCATGGGGTATTTATAAAATGTTGGGGTTGTTAGTTGATGCCTTTCAAAAATAGTTGTTTCACTTCTATATCAAAGCCAGCATTTAGAATTTTGAATATTCTAAACATTTAAGTGGTATTGACTGAAAAGTGCCATTTACTTCCTGCATCCTGTCACACAGATAGATAACGTATGCTCATCCCTCCTTTCTGAAGAACGACCCCTCAGGGTGAGTGAGGCTCTCTTTCTACTATTAAGGCTATGGGCCTTAATGTCGCAAGTAAACATTTTGCTCAGGACGAGTCGGCTCCGGATTAATGCTTCGGAGTCCTTGGAAAACATCTCTGTTAGCCTGAAATGATCCATTTGCATGAAAACCGTGCAAGTAAACTGTCTGTAACCCTGTAACTTCTCCTTCAGACATTGGACACATTGTGGGATCTGTGTGACTTGATGCAGGGTGTGTTGCAGAAATCTGAGGTAAAATCTTTCATGTTTAAATGATATCATTAAGAGCTTGACTTATGTAAAATGTTTAATATATTAACCCACATACTGTAGCCAGCAGTATGCAGCTAGTCTGAAAGCACTGCATTAAGAAAACAGATCTGTGACTGACGTAGTTGAGGTGAAGTTTGACTGTATTTGTATATATTCAGGAACTGGCAGCTCGAGAAACAACAAAAAGGGTAAGATCTAATATACACACTCTCAAACACCCACACATACACACATTCACTGATTTCTCAAATTACAGACTAACAGCATCATAACGTCCACCTTTTTTTCTATTTCTATGTGGTCCTGTAAACATGTGTATGTGTACCTATACCTGTTCTATGTCATTTCACACTTGCATTCTTGTATTTTTATGTACGTTTGCGTATTTTTTTTTTCTTTTTGTACATCCTTTGGTGTGTCTTTGAACTTCTCTTGACATGAACGTGTTTGTTTTAATGTGCACTTGCATAGTTTTTATTTCATTACACTAAGACGAATACTGGAGTGCCTGATGGGACGGTACGTTATTTTTAACAGCTCTTTTTTTTCCTCTCCTTTACTCTCTGCTTACTTGTCACTATACTGCAAAGTTGCACAGTGTTTGTTTACACGTCCAGCTGTATATTAATACCTGTAAGCCACAATAAGACGATGGTATACACGTACAGTATACACATGTTCAGGGATAAAGAACAATATGCATGACTTCCCCTCTGTAAATCTGACGCTCACTTTGTGTGGCTGTCTTGCATGGAGTAGGTGAGCTACCTGCTCTGCCAAGACGTGACACAAATGGACAGTAAAAAACAAAAACTATCCTGAACTAAACAAAATATGTAGAAATAGGACCATTTCAATTTGTTTGTTAGCAAGCACTTACATTATTCATTGCAGTTTGTCTTACTTTAGAACTGTCTTGACAGTTTTCCGGCGATCTTTCTCTTGTGACAGTTTTTAAATTATGCGTGAAATTATTTTGTAAAAATTTAAATGGTTAAAATTGTACAGTATACTGCATATAACTTGCATGCAGGCATCCACAGAACAGAACAGCACAAGTATAAAGTATAAACCCTAGAAATTTCATAATGGTAATGTGATACAACTGACACAAGTTTTATATATGGCATGTAACTCCATTTATGTCATGGATAGACACACTCTATAGACATGTTTTCTTTCATTCTAAGGTGACGAATGCAACACCTGAACCAGGCTCTATGTCTTTCAACGTATATACCTTTCACATTGGACTCCAAATGTTTCCTCTCTCTGAAGGGGAAAAAGTAACAGTTTCCCCAAATCCAAAATGCAGTTAAACATTGTGCAGATTCATTCACATTCTTATAAACAAAAACAAGTTTCATAAATAAGTGCAGTTTGTTACTAAATCATTTGGAGTCTAGCTAGCTTTACCAAGTGTCCAAAGCATGTTGGAATTCATTATACATCACATCTCTGACACATTACAAGTAATTAGAGTTATAATGTCAAGATTGAACTCTATACAACATGTATACTGTAAGTGTGGCCATGAATAATGAATAAGAATATACACTGCGATGACCAGACCCTTACAGATTAGGGATCTCCAAATTCAATTCGAATTTTCTTTTACCTTTATTAGTGTTGGATTATTCTTACTTAAATCTATAACATTTACAACACATTAATTCAAAAATGCCTTTTCATAGTTGTTAGAGTTGAAATTTCTGGCCTATATCTGCCATAACGTGTCACATGGCACATGGTATCAGTGTCGTACAATTTTACATGCAGCCTTTAATTAAAATGCAACATGTATGAAATATTTCTAAATGAATGTTGTATGATCATTAGCATTCAGTACACATCATTTAAAAAAAAAGACAAATAAAACTGGAGCACTTACATGCTTGAAGAAAATGATAGCACTTCCTACTTTCTCAAGAAAAAAAAGATGTAGAAATTTTAACTGTAAAGGTTTCCCCCCAAAGTTTGCTGCAGGGACACCAATTTGGTATAATGACCCTTATACAAATAAATCGAATAAATTTCTGATTCTGAAGAGGTGAACAGGACTGAATAGAATCCCCAATTGCACAATCACTGTATTCCCAACATGACACGATCAGCTATCTACCATTATCTAACATAAATCACTGCAGAATTTTTTTAAAGGACCAGCGGATGTCCCCATAGCTACTAAATAGAGTTATTAGATCATATTCAGTGAATAAATAAAAATGTAATAAAAATTTATACTTGACCTACATTCATGGATAAGCCAAAATGTGCTGCCAGAATGTGCTGCCATTTTCATAAAAAAGTTAGAATATTGCAGCGGTTCTGGACAGCATAGCATTCATCAGTTGGTCCTGATTTGTTTGGAGATCACGTTAATGAAATGATTGAATACTATAGCAGAGGCTTTTCCTCGATGAAGGCTTTAATTGTGTCATTTGGACTGCATTGACTGTCTTTTGGTGTACAGCGTGTGTGTGGGGTGTTGGCACAGAGAACCTGCTTTTGCATGGCATTTGTGAGTGTGTGTTTTTGCCTGATATTAACGCACTGTGTGTATAAGATTAAGGATGTTTTTGTGTATGTAAGGTGGAGTGTAAGAATTCTGCACTGATGCATTATACAGTGATCTGTGTGTATGTAATATCACGATGTACAGTATAATTATAATTTAGTGGAGCTAAACTTAAATTTAGAAATATATAGAGTCTGAATTCATGGAGTTAAAAAAAGGCTTAAATGTTATAAAAAGTAAATCGTTATATTTAAATATATACAGTGGGGGAAATAAGTATTTGATCCCCTGCTGATTTTGTACGTTTGCCCACTGACAAAGAAATGATCAGTCTATAATTTTAATGGTAGG
>JAOUWY010000002.1:19636973-19652582 GCA_025728095.1 Prietella phreatophila
TGCCCTGCGATGAACTGGCACCCTGTCCAGGGTGTACCCCACCTTGTGCCCGATGCTTCCTGGGATAGGCTCCAGGTTCCCCGCGACCTTGAAAAGGAGTAAGCAGTAGAAGATGGATGGATGAATGGACTAAAGGACTAAAGCACTGCTGCATCATTCTGTTTCAGAAGAGATGAAGTGTGAGTAATAAAATGATATTATGGGTAATGTAGGAAACCATAAACCAAAAAGACATGAGGAAAATAGTTTACACTTAAAATTTTCTTTCTTTTTTTTTTTTTTTAAATCAACTCGGAATTTCAGTAAAAAATGCATTTTGGATGCCACTGAAGATCATATGTTAATTATGGAGTCCACACAGGAGGATTTTTCATGCTTTTTTGCGGAAAACTACTTGAAGTGGTGAGATTGCACTTGTACGAAATATATTTTTCACAGTAATGTTTGTTGGTAAATGAGACCTTTTTAGCTGTACTCGTGTTCGATGCATTGGAATCAAAGAGGGCTTCTGCTGAATGCGTGTTGTGATGTCACATGACACGTCTTGGACCAAATCTGTGGAAACTTTGCTTATTGTAAGTCGCTTTGGATAAAAGCGTCTGCCAAATGAATAAATGTAATGTAAATTTTAAAAAAATTACATATATATATATATATATATATATATATTAATTATCCAAATATATATATATTTTTGCTTGATTTTGCGTTAATGACTGCAATCGCAAAATCCTGTCTGATCTGATTACGATTTAACATGGATTACTATGCAAGTCGTTCCAGGTGGATTTTTCCTTTAAGCATAGTCTTACTTTGTATGAAAATCCTGAAGTAATTCTTGTTGTAGCTGATTGGTTTGATTCACTTTGAAAATTTTTAGAAAGGTGAGTAAACAATGAGCGTGAGACTCACATCCACTTCTGCAACCAAGCGTGTGGTCAGTGTTCACTCTTCAGCTCTATATAGCTTGTGTAATGAGTTAATACAACTTGCAGATCACACAAAAAGTCAGCTGGTGCACTTTTACCTAATGAGGTCGAGGTGAAATAACTCCTGATCGGATAACCTTTACAAAGCCTTAAATTTAAAGCTCAGGTCACCCAAGAAAAAGGCCACCCACAGTTAATTTCTTATGCATTTTATAAGCCTACGAATGTGTTTTATAATCCTAAGAGTGTGGGAGGAGGCTGTTAGCTTGTTGCAGTGGGCATGTGCCTGTGTTGCCAGAGGACTCCCATTGAGGATAGGTTTAATAGCGTAGAAGAGCAAATGAGCAAGAAAAATCTTTCATTCATGAAAGCACATGTGGGTCAGTCTGGATCACAATACTAGAACATTTTTTGTTTTGTTGGTATTTTTCAAATTTCTTCCACTTATGTCAAAATAGCTTTGGGTCCATTTTTAATCCCTTGCCATCACCATAGCCTCTAGCTTCTCAGAGTGACATCGGTTCATCTGTGAATGATGAACATGGAGAGTGTTTCGGGGGTTCAGGAATCTGTAAATGTTGCTCTCACTTCACAGGCGTGTGCTCCGAGTCCGGCGTTAGACTGAGATGGGCTCGTGATTAATATGAAAATTAGGAGAATGCAAGTACCTGAACTAATCAGGCAGTCTTTATTCAGGCTGCCCCACCAAGGGTAATGTTGCCATTTTTCAAGTGTCACTCCTGAGGTGGGTTACTGTGGTGGCTGTGAACTCCTTATCCTGTGATATTTAAACGTGTGTGTCTGTGGGAGAGAGAGAGAAGGGAACAGAGGAAGATAATGGGGGAAGAGAAGCCACAATTGTGTGGGTTAGAGAGAAGAAGAGACCTGCGGGCTAAAGACGACAAGAGGATACTCTGAAAAAGCAAAAGCCTCTAATGAAGATGAATACAGTCTCCTTACTGCTGTAATAATTATAGACACGTTTGGTTGTTGTCAAGGCTGCACTCTCAATGCAGAATTATGGAGATGTTCACAAACAGCATCGCCAATAAATCTTTTTGTTGTGTGTGTATGTGTGTGTGGACTGCTTCAAGCAACACCAGGAAGGATCACAGAGGAGATAAAACACTACAATTGAGCTATATGCTGAGCAGGAAGCCGCCGTTGGGGTCCCAATTATGCTAACAAGCAGAAGTTGTTCTTTTTGGCTATTTTCTTTCCCAGCTTCACAGCAGAGGGGTGAAAAATACACCACGGATGTTTAATGAACTGAAGAGGAAAGGGTATTATCTACCAATATTACTTTATTCTAGCCAAATTCACACGCGCATACACTTTTTTTTTTTTTTTTTAAATGCTATATGGCTGCACCAGCTGCTTTCATGCACTAATTATTTTGCCAGCTACAATGTTTTCTTCAAGAAACAGCTTATTGAAACACATTAATTATCCAGCATCCCACCTCAGGATACAGGATGTGATGGAGAGCGGGAGGGAGGGAAGGAGCGAGTGAGAGGGAGGAGAGAGAGAAAGAGAGGGCACGAGAGGGATAGAAAATGAGGTGGTATAAGCATGGATATGCTGCCACTGGTGTGTCAGCCTCTCCTTGCAGAAGGGTTTTAAATGAGCCATAGGTGCTGCACTCCATGTCAGCTCCGGTCTTGATCTTGCAGCTAGCGTTCAATTTTTTTTTTTCAAGTTTTTGCCTTCAAAGAGCCACTCTGCTCCCGGTGTCTCCTCCCAGCTTTGAGTTAGTGAGTGTTTGTGGGCCCTGCCATCAGCTCAGGCCTTAGCAATGTCTGCACTGCCTCATACGTGAGTCTCTGTCTTTTGGCAAAGTTGGGCACTGGTGTGATTTTTGTCATCCTCACCTCATGGCAACTATATGCTGTGTTTTGTCCTACTGTCCGTTACGTGTTGGTGCTATATAGAGCATTGCTGGCAAGTCTGAGATACATGAAGTTGTGTTTTAACCCTTTATGTTCGTGACTTTGCTTCACACTTCTCTGACGATCATTAGATGATGCACAATGAAGAGAATCAAGTCAAGTTGCCAATCCTTCAACTTTGCTTAAAAAATGCTTAAGAAATATTAAGCATTCCAAGATGGTGGCGTTAAAGAAGGCTGCCCACATTAGTTCTCTCAACCCACATTGCAATTTTTGTGCATTTTACCTTGTTTTTTTTAATAGGTGTTCTGTATATTTATTATTTTACTATATTCTATTTTTATTATGTGTGTATATGCTTAGCTTGTTGTTGGTCTGTTTGATGTTGCACTGTGGAACAAGTAACTAAGAAGAAACATTTCACTACATTACATCACATGTATGTAATATGTACAGTATGTGACAAATAAAGAACCTTGGACCTTGAGTTGTCTTGAGGTTAGCCCCTTAAATCATTGAGTGTAATTAAGCTACATTACAAAATCTCAAAAAGTATTGAAAGTTTAATACTTGTTCAATAGTACCCTGTGGCAAACAGTTTTATTTCTCTCACACACTACTTTCTTTTATTTCAAATAAGCCAACGCTATATTGACATTGATTGACTGCCCAATTCATCCTGATATTCTACGTCTACTTGGAGTTTTCTGCACTCATGACTCACCTTCTGCTGCTGTAGTTGGTGTTGTGTGGACATCCTAAAGATTTGTACTTCCCAAAAACAGTTTATGGGGAAGTCTCACACTTGCTTCAGTGGATAATCAAACTTGTCTATTTTAGACTTGTAGCTAAGAGCTGCTGCTGTAATCATAAAGAGTGTACTGTGTCCTCAACTTTTGCTCACTCATTAGGGATCTAAATCTTCATTGGAGTATCTATTATTAAAAGTGCTAAACATTTCAAAATAAGCTAAAAATTTAATTGAACATTATTTATCTAGCGTGGTGGTCACCAACCCTCTCCCCGTAAGTTTTATCTCCAGCCAAAATCTAACAGCTGTTTTAGTTGATCAAGAACTTCAAGGCAATGATTAGAGGTCAGGTGGGCACGATTATGTTTGGTGCTAAAGTCTTCAGGAAGGTAGATCTCCAGGAACAGGGTTTTTGACCACTGATCTAGAGACTAGTAAAATTTCATTTGGTCTTGAGGAAGCTGGCACACCAGCTAGACAGCTTAGCAAAATCAAACTTCATTATGATGTTAACACTTTGTTCAAACCAAAAACCTCTTGAGTAACTCCTTTATGATACTAGACTGATATTGATGTTGTGTTGTGACAAACACTAGAGTCACCGTATGTCCTTGCGTATCTATGATTGCCTCTACAGAATGTCTCTATCTAAAACTAGTGCATTGTCCTGTCCCAGGTGGACCTGTCCCCGTCTCTGCTGGCTCGTCTGCTGCTGGAGCGATTCCTAGAGGAGCACCAGGGCTCAATATGTGAGTCCATGCACTTTATTTTGCATCAGCCCCTTTTTTTTTTTTTTTTATCTCGAGACACATGGGTCACTGCCGGTCGTACCTGCGGCACATGACTGACAATTAAGTGCTCTGCGGACCACCCACCACTTAACTGCTGTTTAGATCAATGCTCCTCCATTTCATCAGTGTTCTTTATAACCCCTGTTTTTTTCCTCTTCTACTTTTACTTCCTAGCCAGTGGAACTGAGAAGAAAATGAGAGATAAAGGAAACCTTTTTAGATACCACTGATGAGAAAGGAGGAAGGATAATGGGTGCTCTTAAAAAGAAAAGGTTATTGTGTTAAATAAATAAGAAGGAAATGCTAGTTTACTCTAAGGGATACGAGTACAATAATAAAAACAAAAATTAAAATACATTGAAAATATGAATATATGGTGATGATGATAATCATAATATAGTTATTATTATTATTATTATTATCATTATTCACTACAGACAAAAAAAGAAAATTTTATAAATTATTGGAGAAGTTATTGAAGTAGGTAATAATAAAGTATCCATTTCTCGCAGGTTATGAGTCAAGTCAAATTTTTAAAAAGAAATTTCAATGAGATTGGGCTGCTTTATCTCGGCGTGTTGTGATTGAATTGTGGATCTCGTGCACTACCAATGATATAACTTTATTCTAGAAATGCATAATTTAAGAGAAAAGGCACACGTATCTACCCATCTTGCCATTTTTGCATCTCTGTTGCTTTTCTGCTCTTGTTATTCCACACTGTTTCTCTCTCTCTCTCTCTCTCTCTCTCTCTCTCTCTTTATTTGCACCTTGATGTCAGTAGGATTTGACATCCTATTTTTTTCCTTTGTGCATTCATTTGAATGCGTTTGTGGTGGTTTCCTCCTCTCACATTTTCTCTTCCTTTTACTCTCTCTAGAGTTCTCTCTCAATCCCCCATCTCCCAATCCTCCCATCTTTAAGATACAGCACATGTGCACACTCGCATGCATACTGCCCGACCCCGTATCACTCGAGCAGACACGTCCCATCCCAGCGCCAAACCAGGAGTCAGTGCTTTATGAGAGAATCACATGATGTCAAAACCGCACGCCTTCGATTTAATCAAGAAAGAGATTAAAGTGGATGTGTGTTATTTTCAACTCGGCCACAGCACAGTCATTTGTCACTGTCAGGCTTGTGATTGCGTTGGACCCGCCGTTGTCCACCGCTTGTCAAAATAGTAGTCCTGCTATAGCGTGGAGACTAGGGCAGCGTTCCAGATAGGGAAAACACTGTAAGGACGAGGATTCAGATGGTCCTTTGGCCAGGGAGCTCAAGGGGAAAAAGCTGTTGTGATTCGCACGTCATGGGGAAAGTCATGCTTTTAGGGTTGACGTTTTTAACTCGAGTCACAGTGGTTTTATTAAACTGGCTAAATTTTGTTTGCGGTTCAGTTTTTAATTTTTTTCCCCTCTGTGCATCAGGTGATGGTGTGGCATATCACTGCTTAAGTGATGTGGTCAGGGTGACTTCTATTTTGACATCTATAGCCTGTCCTCCCCCTTCTCACTGCTGACCTGACTGGCCTTGGGCAGTGAAATTCAGCACACAGGCTTTGCGGTCAGATCCCTGAATCTCCCTGTGTGTATATTAGAGTTTTGTAATGTGTTTCCATTATGAAGCAATGCAAGGATAATTGTCTTTGGTGGCAATTAGCTAACAGGTTTGTTCAGTGGCATTGGCAGGCACATTCATCATTCCCTACCCCCACTTGCCTAGACTTGACATGTCTCTCTCTCTCTCTCTCTCTCTCTCTCTCTCTCTCTCTATCCCCCCCCCAACCCCCCCCAACGGACAGCATGGATCAATAGACTTCTATATAAGGGACCTTGCTTCCAAGTCTGTGAGCGACTTGCCATTACCCAGCACCATTATTTTTAATCCCTTTCTTTCCCCTTTTGCATTTAGGAGACATAAAAATTGTACCTTTGGGATGGTGGAATATATACACAATCACTTGGTTAGAGTCAATAAAGAGATTTAAATTGTTTCTCATCTTTTGCAGCAGCCTGTTTGTTGTACATGTGTGATTTCTGCAAACTGCTAAACTGGCAGGCAGCGACCACGATTGGTTGGTTGTGCTTGTAAATAAGGCAGTACATTTCAACATGTATTAAGTATGATGATAACTTCTGTAATGAGAGGGTAAAGGACAGGGAGGGGCTTTGGTGGGAAAAATAATATCGTATAAGTGTAGTATATTAGTAATTTGCACTAATGATCTTGTAGCAGTTTTATACTTTTTTTTTTTTTTAGACCTGGAGCTCAGCAGTTATCATGTGGTCACCATGGTCCTGCTTTTCTTGCAGCTTGAAAACCACCAATGGAGTCATTCAAACTGACTCTCACTCTCTCACTTTGCTCATTCCCAATCTCCCTCCACCCTCCTCTCTTCGTTTCTGACATGATTTGAAGTGCTGCTAGATTTAGCTACACTGGGTTTTTTTTTGTTTTTTTTTTTAAGGAGAAGGCAATTTTGCCAGCTATTTGACCTTTTCCATTTTCCCAAGGCCTTACATGAGATTAGATCTCTTCTCCAGCCTTTCTTACAATGTGATTGGACTTGTTTAAGATTTATCGTTGTATCGTGTTTGGTCACCTGAGCTTTATTGAGTCGCGTTGTTGGGGGTGTCCTGAACGTGGAAGTGCTCATTTTAGGACCGAATTGAAATATTACTAATACAGTTTGGCTGAAAAATAGAATTATATTACACAGCAGAGCATTATAGTACTCAACATATTTATACTAGGTAGATCAGATTGCAATACAGCTCGTTTTAGGTTTTGAATAACGAGATCCACATTAACACAGAAATAAAGAGGCCTAAGCGTGGTGAGATGTGGTTTGAATGTGTGTGGTGGTGGTAGAGGGTTGAGTGAGGTAAGCAGGCAGGTACTCCTTGCCTTGACGTGTATACTAATTACTGTCGAGCAGAGGAACTGGAGTCAGGCGCAAGGCTGCGAGAAGCTCTGACCCAGACCCGAACTGCTCTCCCCGATCAGCCCCAATCGGGCCGAAGCAGATCAGTTCTGCCCCGCTAACCCTGCCGGGACCCAACCTGCACCTCCAACCAGTGCTGCATAAATAGGTGGAAGAAAGAAAGGAGCATTGCTCCACCTCCCCAGACAGAGCAACCAGGAGGATAGATTTAAGACAAGTAAATTGGAAAATCAAATGAGGGCTTTAGTCAGCCAGGGCGAGATTTGCAGAGCTGTCCGCCGGGCTCAGAGAGGCTCATCCATCATGTCCCACAAGTAGTCAATTCCTCTAGTATCTGTAAATGTTTTCAGATATTAGCCAATTTATATGCTCCGAGATTCATCATGGAAAATCAGCTTTATCGGGGCACGTTATCAGCGCCCCGTCTCTCCTTTGCACCATGAAGTTTGATGTACGAGTGTCTCTGCAGCTCAATGGCTTATGCGCTGGAACCGTCCGTAAGGGGGTATGTTGTCATGTGGAATGGGAGGGTGTTTAAAAGGGGGGGGGGTGTATTTTAATTAATAAACAAACTTGCATAGGAGCTCATCAGTGTCAGGGGCAATAACGATCATCATCCGTTATTGTTTATTACGGTCCTCCCTCAACAAATGTTGGCTTCTAATGAGATTTCTACCGTTTTTCTTTTTTTTTTTTTTCTTTTTTTTCCAAGATAAGATAATGACTTTTTCATACTGGTGGAGAAGGAGAAAAGATATAAACGATAGGACTAAGGGGAGAGAAATCATGCAAGGTTAGGCTCATTTCTCCTGCGTCATTAATCATTTCATCAGAGTCTGATAAAAGCACTGGTGTTTTCTCTCTCTTGTTTTTTTTCCCCCCTTGTGTGTTTGTTTATTTATTTATTTATTCATTTTTAAGTAAACACCAGTCTGTGTTCACGTACAAGTCCCAGAGGAGGTGAAGCTGCTCTTTTTAGCATTCTCCTCCAATGCATGTTTCCTCAGATAAGGATTCCTCAGTCAGAATTTATGCCGACATGGGACAATTACAATAAATTTGGTGTGTATTTACAGTGCTCTATTGTGTGTTGTGAAATCGTGCTGCAGGGGGAGTTTTGCAGTGTGTGTGTGTGTGTGTGTGTGTGTGTGTGTGTGTGTGTGTGTGTGTATGTGTGTGTGAGAAAGGCAGAGGCGTCTTTAATAAATGTATGCTGATGTTCGAGGCTGCAGTGATGCGAGGATGTTAGGTTCTGTTGTTATTTACTAGGCTGTTTGGGTGCGACAGCGGATCCCGGGCTGCAAATGGCATTACGGCCGGTGATGAATGAGCATTAGGCTAAACTCATTTTAAAACAGCCTGATTTATTTGCGCGCAGGCCTTCTGATTTCATCAGGTCAGCGCATATCTGAAACCGCACAATGTCCGCTCCAAGGTCACCTTCTTCGCAATTGTTTTTTAACCCCGTCCCTCAGAAAATGGAGGGAAAAGAAGCTCCATGTATTATGTCCCACAAAACGGGGAAAAAAGAGGGGAAAAAATTTCAGGCAGATGAAAAGCTGAAATGCGATCTGTGTGTGTGTGTGTGTGTGTGTGTGTGTGTGTGTGTGTGTGTGTGTGTGTGTGGCACCAAAATTTGATGGTGGTCAACCTCCAATTATGAGTGCTAGTAAGACAAGAGCTTTAATGGCTGCTGTTTGCCTTCGGGGAGGTTTATTACACAGTACTGTTTTGCAGGAGCAGCGTCAAATCTATAAAACTACCATTAGGAGGGGAAAAAAAATCAATCAAAATGCCATTAAAGTGGAATAAGTTGCCAATATTGCTGATGTGGTTGTGGGTCCTTTGATTTTCTTTCAGATTATTAGGCACAGTCGAGTAGTGACTTTGTTAAGGGAAACGAGTGTTGTTGGGGAGTAATATGTCTCGTGGCTTCATAAAGTTTGCTGCCTCATATTTCCTGCTTTATTGATTATCCATTATCATTTGTCATGAGGTGTCCTAACTCAAGGGGAAAATATAACCCTCTTTCTTCAGTGGCGAGCAGCACAGGAGCACCGTATAGATCTACGTGTGAAGGTACCAATCTCTGAGAAAAATGAGAGGAGAAATAAGGTGCCTCGCAGGCCTCGGCTCAGCTCCGGAGAGGGAGAGAGGAGTGCTGACTGGGCTTTGTTCTGTCTTTCTCGCAGCGGCAGATCACAGCGTACACCTCGTATTTGTCATTTCTCCACTGGGGGTTTGGAATGAGACATGAGGAGCAGCACCTCAGAGAGAGCTGGAAAAAGAGATAGAGGTTTATGGTTAATAAAAGCATGTATGGTATGAAGATCATGGAGGGACCTGAAAGCAGAGCTTAAAGTGTTTCTTTATTTCATCACATCTCTTTTCCTCTAATCATTCCTGTATCCTTCAAATCTGCTTAGGGACCAAATCTCCGATGCTTCCTCTCTGTCTCTCCCTCTATTTCTCTTTCACCACTCTTTTTATTTTTTTCTTCTTCTTCTTTTTTTAGAAGATAGAAACATTCCAGGAAGTGTCAAGGCAGCAGCAGCAATTCTTCATGACCACATGTATACATCATTAGAATCGTGCACGTCCGCCATTTCGCCACACGGCGATACAATCCATTTAATCGGAATGTGCGTGAAAAATGACTTGGAGATTTTTTTGCCTTTGCAATAATAAGAAATCAATCCAATGGCCTAGCAATGTGATTTATAACGTCAGTGCTGCTGGAATGGGGTGAGAGATGCAAAATATTCATCCTTCATAACATGACTGAAGCATTTATCTGCGCAAAAACTCACTCGGCTCAGAGCTTCCACCCAATTGAGTACGGACCGTGTCAGAGTAAGTGGTGTAAAAGATGGTATTTGTGTCTAGAGCTGCGCTAACAGTGATATATCACTGCCATGACCTAGTCAATTAGGGCAAAAGGTTTCTGTTAAGCTGTAGTTCCATAATAGTGATATTTTTCTGGTTTTTTTTGGTTTCTTTTTTTGTATGTGTGGATTTTTTCCCCCCTTATAATCAGCATCCAAGCAAGTCCTGAACAGCATGTTGCGGGAGCCATCTTTAATTCCAGATGTGCAGCTGGCCAGACATGTGGAACAGGTACGCTCACTGTCTCGATCACGTTTATGCATTAAATGCTGGATTAATGCATAACAGGTGACTAATGATGCAGCGGAGACGTCCATGTGAAGTCGATGATGTCATCAGTACGTGCCTTCGGATGTACATACACTTGCATGTTGATTCACTTGACTAGACATGCATCCAGCTCCAGTAAATAATCCAGCATCTCATCTTTGCTAATAGCATCATGCGAGTGTCTGTGCTGGTGCGTGCCAGTGTTTGCCTCCCTTCCTGCTATCAGTTTAACGGGTGCACAGAGCCCCTCTTCCACCCCCCTTAGCCAAGCTGCAATATTTCTTCCCTCTTTTTTTCAGTGCACCATAAATGACTGCTGTTATGGACCGCTGGTTGACTGCATCAAACAGTATCCTTTCCCATAAAATTTTAAGCCTAAAGTTGACGAGGAGCTGTTCTCGGAGATGTGTCAAGCTTCACCTGAAGTTCTCTCTGTGTGTGTGTGTGTGTGTGTGTGTGTGTGTGTGTGTGTGTGTGTGTGTGTGTGTGTGATTGTATATATCTATATGTAGGGTAAGTAGTGTATCATTCTTCTGTAATTCTCTATTTATACATCATTTCAATATGGTGGATGCAGCCAAAGACGAGGTTGTCTGAGACGAGATGCAAACAAGAAGCAGGCTCTATCCTAACAAGCTTTACATTCACCAAATTCACTTATTTCACAGGTTTGAAGTAAAACCCCTTTTAACTCACTTGCTCTAGTTTATTCTCTTCCTCTTGTGTGTTTATGGGAGATTTATCAGCACCTTGGAGAGTACTTGTCAGATCACCATGATGGACCTTTGTCTGTTGTCCTTCAGACAGGGCTCCTTTCGTCTTTCGGTCTTTTACACACCACACTCATTCTATTTCACACTTAGTCTGTTTGTTGAATTTAAATCAGAGATTGTTAACTTCATTCTTATGATTTTCATTTTCTGTTTGTGCTGAGTGAGTTTGACTGACTGTTTTAATTCAGTTCAGTTTTATTTATATAGCCTTTTTAATGGATATTTTTACAGAGCAGCTTTACAGAAATGTGGATATAGATTTAAATTTAAATTCAATTCAATTTTATTTGTATAGCACTTTTTACAATAGCCATTGTCTCAAAGCAACTTTACAGAAATAGAAACAGAATTTGTCCCTCATAAGCAAACTTGAGGAGGCAAGGAAAAACTCCCTGAAATGACATGAGGCAGAAACCTTCAGAGGAACCAGACTCAAAAGGCAACCCATCCTCTTCTGTGTGACACCAGATTATGGGATTATAAATCTAATGATTTCTACACAGAGTCACACAGTGCTACATTTGTTGAAAGAATCTCTAGTATGAGCATCAGGGGCATTTTGATATTTAAATTAATGTCTATTGTATACAAGTGAAGTTATCCACTTTTCAATGACTGGGACTTAAACTGTTTGGCACACAATAATACAGTTGAGATGTCCATGTGAAGTTGAGTTCATCAGTAAACAGTTTTGGATGTAACAGCTACATACACATCCTTGTTAATGAATTTGCCTATCCGTGTATCCAACACTGTTATTGGTGCATGGCATTAAGTTGTATCCAGTGTTTTCACACAAAAAACTTTGCTCAGGGGCATGTGGGAAAGAAAACATACTTTTAAAGTATTTTTATTCATTGGTCAGAAATACAGTAGTGGAAAAAGTTCTAAAGAATCTTTGGTTAGAATGCATAAAGATTCACAGATCTCAACCAAGCATGGAGAACAAATCAATAAATTAATAATTCATAATAGGTGGTCAAGCGGCTAGGATCCCACGCTCTCACCACTGCGGCCTGCGTTCGATTCCCAGGGAGGGGACCAACCTAGCCACTGGTACTCTCACTGCCGGTCCAAAGCCTGGATAAAAAGTAAGGATGGGCATCCGGCGTAAAACCTGCACCAAATTAAATTATGCCGATTGTTAATTCGCTGTAGTGAGCCTCTAAAGGGGAGCAGCCGAAATAACATGATGATGATGATGATGATCCAGCATTTCCACATGTATCCAGAATGAATCATATTCCTGTCGAGCTTTAGCTCTATTTCGCCTCATATGTCAAAAATGCTCCTCACGAACCACAGTACATAGCAGTGTTTGGTCAACTGAGGGTCAGATTGTTTTCTCAGTGCAGTCAAATCCCGAGTCCAATTGCTGTGTTCTCACCTGGCTAAAGAACCACACTAAAGAGGACAAAGCACCAGGGTTTGGTTAAAATGGACTAAACTGCATAATTGAAGAAACTGCCTGTCAGGCCTGCACTCAATACACTTCCAAGAGAGCTCTAATGTGGTTTGATTGCGAGGAGACCATGATTGAACCCTGATTCAAACTGAAGCAAATATTACGGGTTTTAGCATGTTGGACATGTGAGCTGCTGACTGACATGGTAGAGGACGGAGCTAAAGTGCCGCACAGTTAGAATGTGTTTCAAAAATACATGGAACAAAAATACCACTGTATTAAAATGATTTATTACATTACGTTATATTACATATATCTTTTTTTCTTGCGCACCAGCTCCTTTGTTGCCTGTTGTTTGGGTAAACATGGCATTTTCGTCACCATATTTCTGACCAGTGAATGAACGTCTTTCTGGTATGCTTAAATCTGAAATCAAATCAGACCATAGAAAACGATTCAAGAAAGCGATTCTGACTTGAACATACCCACTCATAAGTTTGTACTCCTAGCTACATCTAGTGATGCAGTCTCAGTGATCAGAGGACAGGAGATGGACAGTTATGGGCTGTCAGAAATGGGCCATCATATAAATACTGCACCCATGAGACTATTTTGTGTGTGTGAGAGAGACAGAGAGCGAGAGACCGAGTGAGAGGTGGAGTTGGTCAGTCTGCAGGCTGTTTAGGACCAGGCAGCTGGGGACCATGCTAGGCTTGTCTGTTCTTGGCCACTGAACCTTGTCCCACCCTGCCCACCATCGTCATCCTGCCTCTTTACCTCCTTTCACACCTCTCCCTCCAGCATTATTCGTCATTCACTTGCTTTTCCTCTGAGGGATCATCAAACCAGCCCACTCGCTCTTCTTCTGGCACTGCATCATGACATCAGGGGACTTGCTCCAGTGCCTGCACCCAGATGTCCCCTTAATGACCCAGGCAGTCACTTGTCTTAGTGGCATGTCTCAGCGAAAAGGCACATGAGCTCATTTAGAAGGAGTTAAGCATGAAATCAGACCTGATCTGATAAATTGGAAATGTTAAGTGCCTATCAGTCAAATAAAGAACAACAACCTGAAGTGTATACCATATACCATCCCAGTTTGAGATTATGGAGTGGCGTTTTCCCAACCCTGTGCACATTTGATATTAAAGTTTGCTGTGCTGTTCTTTTGCATTAAGTGTACCATTCAATGCACTGTGGCACTTTTCATCATTTTCAAATGCAATTCCAGGTGATTGTGATCTTCATCTTAAGTATCGTTTAGTGGCTGGGGGAAAAAAAAAATTCACACCCAATCCTATTGATTCTCAACTTTATTGCAGTTGCTATTCCCAAGCATCTATATTATATTAAAAAATATACACAGACACACACACGCGCGCACACGCACACACACAGACAATACTACACTCTTCTGGTGTTGCCACAGCAACACTGCTCTGAAACTTGGGCGTTTCCATAGCAACCTTGCATGCAGGTAAAATTGCCCCCATTTTATGAGTCAAATTTGACAAGTTGCCTTTTTTCCTCCCCCCACTTGCTCTTCATTTAAAATTAAAATAGTATGCATTAATCTGCTGTATCAGTTGAAACGTTTACTCAGATATATGTTTCGAAGTAGACTGTAAGGCATCATGTGCTGACTTAATTCTTTAGTTGTACTTAAAAGTTGCTTCCTGATTTTCCTATACTGTGCCTCATCAGTGCTATTGGTCAGGAGCATGAGGAAATCCTGCGAGAGAAACTCCGTGAGAGGAACCTCTCCTTTGTAGGTAAGCTGTTTACCGCCAGCATTCCTATTTCCTTTTATTTGTGAACAGCCATATGAGTGAGGATTTATTGTTCTTTTATTACCTGTGAATTAAAGCCATTGGGGTTTCTTCCATTGTCCTCTTCATACCTGAATTTATAGTAAACATACGTAAAATCCCCTTTATGTAATTGTTTTGCGCTCGTTTTTAGAATAGATTGTACCATAAATACAATAGACAGATGCATATTGACCTGCTGTCTCCGAACCCCGCCTAAGCATCATGATGTTGGAAGACTTTAAAGTTAAGGTTGTGAGTAGCCAAGTGTGAAATTTCCTTTCCCATCTCAATACCCTACAGAAAAGCAAGCAGGGTTTTTCGAATCAGTCTTTCTTTCTTTTTTTTTTCTCTTTTTTTCTATCATTAAGAATATATCATTTATTTGGGCCCGGAGTCCTGACCTTAGCAGAGACGGCCGCGAGGACTGTTCTAAAACTGTCAAAGTTTGGGGCGCAGGGGTCACAGAGGTGGCCTCGCTCAGCTGATATATAGATTGGAAATAAGCTCCCCAACACTAGGGATGGCCCATTAATTTTAATCAACGGTGATGTAAAAAGGCGATCGGCGCCGCATGACGGTGTCAACAGCCCAGTAGGTGTCGAGAGAGAGAGAGAGAGAGCGCTCGACCACACAGCCCAGACCCCCTCACAGTCCAAGACCTTCAGCCCTCTTCCCCCTCAGCCCATTAGTCGAGCTTGGCTGAAGACGGAGAGGCCAGCCCCTGGAATTGAATGACCTGGTCAGACTGAGATTTAATGGAGAAATCAGGTGTTCCGCAAATAATGGCCGAACTGCGCCACGAGTCAAGGACAATGGCTGAGGCACACGCACACAGGGGTCATGCCTTCAGCTGCTATAATGCCAGCCATGTCCTTTCTGTTCTTTATGAAGCTCACCAGCTCAATGCTTTCCACCTCCAACCTGCCCTGATGGATTTTTGTGCAGTGTTTGCAAATCATTGGCAGATGTAAAGTGTGATGATTTCAGTGTGTGTACAAAAGTCTGTGCTTTCTGTAGAGTCTGTTGTATTACATATTCGGTAGGAAGTCGACATATAAATGAGTTAGTTATCCCACTAGGTATGGGATATGTGTGTGTGTGTGTGTGTGTGTGTGTGTGTGTGTGTGTGTGTGTGTGTGTGTGTGTGTGTGTGTGTGTGT
>JAOUWY010000002.1:19723061-19739378 GCA_025728095.1 Prietella phreatophila
CACACACACACACACATACACATACACATACACATACACACACACACACACACACACACACACACACACACACACACAGTATGAGCTATCGCATACATACACAAAACCAGAATGTGTGTCCCAGAATTTGTATCATGATCTTTTACGGTCTTCATACACAAATGCACTTCCCTGGGATTCTGCATTGTGATGGCCCACGGAGCCACAGTTAGCATGGCGCAAGCATACTACAGTGCCACTACACTTTCAATTTCTTTTGAAATAAAATGGTTATCTAAGGGATTCCTGGGTACCAGAAGCCACACGGAGATGGCAGACAGTCTCTGTTTCAGTCTCTCTCTCCCTGTCTTTATTTATTTTGCTCTCTTCGTAGCTATAGGCCTTCAAGAATCACTGTCTCCACTCCTATCCTGCAATGCTGGCTCTGTGCCAGTGCCCTGTTTTGCTCAACACTGTTAATTTATGTTCACTGAAGAGGTGCAAGGTTCTCCAACAACTTTGGCTATCAGTTCGCTTGCCAAGCAAACTGTTGCCTTGCAAAAAGAGCAAATCGCCTGGCATGATGGGGAGGGGTAATAGGGAGGGGTGAGTCAGCCCCTGAGGATGTCCTAGAACAGGGCTGCTGAGGGCAAACATGCATTAGGGCTAAAAAGCAATCACTCCCACACTCTTTCCCAAGACTATCTGAGGGCAACATACACACGCACAGTGCTCAGAGCCAAGAAACACTCGGCGGACAGTTACTAGAATGTTTAGTCTTTAACTTTGGTTCATAGCAGGGGCTGCCCTCAAATCCAAAGTTATTAAGTGAACTGGGCTTCTTCCACTTTGATATTGATTTTCCACTAAAGAATCTGAAAATTAACAAGCCATATTACTAAGAGCATGCACAAATCAGCCACTCACAAACTGAGCATCTCATATACTCTATAGCCTCTATGTAGCCTAATCCACACTCGAGACGTTCTGTGTGTGTGTGTGTGTGTGTGTGTGTGCATGTGTAGGGCGGGGTGCAGCAGTAATAGTAGGGATGAGGGAGGACCTTATGACTTGGGGACAAAAGCCCCTCTTTGTTTCTCTCGCTGCCAACTTGCGCCATGGCCTGCAGCCATAGTGATGAGGCTGTTTAATCATCAGATCAAGTTCGTGGCTTCCCCTTTCACCATGGCCGGCCAGCCCTTTCAAGGAGAGCAACCTGATCTGCATGTCCTTGCAGGGGAGAGAGGGATGAGGAGGAGGAAGAGAGGTTGAATCTGCCTCTCATCCGTTCAGCCACTGGATTCGACACATTCAACGCAATTCAGTCCTCTCTCCCAGACTCATCCTGCACACTATGGGTTTAACCTAGTTTATTAGAGCTAGGTGTCTCACTTTGTTCAGGTAAATGCTTACTCGTGCTGCCTTTCTCTCAAGACCCATCAGACCAAAACTTAGTTGCAGAAATGCTTGACAATGGGCTTATCAAAGGCTCTCATTGTTATCTTCATTCACATATCCTTTTGAAGTAGGGGCTCAGGACTGTTTATTGGAGCAGTAATGGGATAACAGCTGAGGGCTGTCCACTGTCGGACACTGCGGTCAATCCCAGGCCAGGGGTGTAAAAGTGAAAGGGAGAAGCCCATGGCTCGGCCAGGAAGTATGGCAAAGTCCAGCCACTTGTCACTATTGCCTGTCATAAAGTGATTATTCATGCTTGAAGCCAAATTAGGCTAGTCTAGTGCATAAACATCAACACCAATTTAATGGCCTGAGCACACATTGTAAAGTAACAAATGGAATAGATAGACCTTAGCAGAAGACATTGGTCCTGCTAAGGACTTGGCAATACAAATTAAGTATTCATATATATATATATATATATGTAGTGTTTCACATCCCTCAGTTTCTGAGAACACTAATATTTTCTCTCTCATGCATAACACATAGTGTCATAATATAATTTTGTCATTTTGTTAAGGTATCTTCCAAATGTCTCTACAATGTCAAAATGTTCTTGTATTCCTCATTATGTAGACATTTGGTCACTATAAACAGCTCAAGACATACCCAGCCCCCACCAAACACCCCCTCCCTTGAGCAATGTCCCCTGTTCTGTTTTACCAGACTCTGTAATGACTTTATCGGTCTGGATGGCACCAATAAGCAACAGACTCGAGATTCCTCATGGCACAGGCATTAGACCATTAGGCATCTAACTACCCCCAACTACTGCTTCAGCACAATCCCAATCTCCCCAGTTCCAAAATCCCCAAGGCTCCAAGTCTTTTCTTTCATTCTTTCATATACATTGCTTGCACTACTTCAAGAAAAGGGGGTTACTGTTCACTTGTGAATGCTGAAAAGAACTGGATTCTGATATATTTAGCGTAATTCAGTTGTTGGAAAAACAACAACAACAACAACAACAACAACACTAATTACCCTAATCACAGAGTCCTTGAGACAGCCATCCCCATGTCTGAGAGGGTCTCAGGATTGTGCAGTTGATCTCAAGCTTTACTTCTCATTGTGGCGCTGCTTTGTTTTGAGCTTGAGATTGGAATGGGGCAAGGGTCTGATCTATGACTATAGTAAAGGCTTATCTATAGACAGAAAAATGTCATGTGTTTTGTCCACAAAGCTGGCTTCTAGACGTGGCACTTGTAATTCTCTCTTTTTTTGAAGTACAAAGCTAATGTGAAGGAGTATTTACATAGACAACACATCTCCTTTTTTCCAAGGAAGAGATTTGTTTAGGGAGATTAACCTAAAATAGCTAAACTTAGCAAATTTCCGCTGGAACACCAGCAGGGCAAACAAAAACCTTTAAGGCTAGAGCATAATGTCAAAAGAACAAGAGCAAATCTGTGATGTCAAACTCGGTTTAAGGTCAAAACTCTCAGAAGAGTAAGCCCAACATTTAGCCATTAGCTGGGAATGTGGGGCAGGCTGCAAACAGCTGCAGGGGCCACTTCCTGTAGGTTAATGATGCTAAAAGTGTAGAAGTCAAGCATGGTGTCCATTTAGCCAGCTTTGAGAGAGGACTAAACAACATCTCAGCAGAGAGGCCAAACCCCTCCACTCACACACACATACTCTCATCCTTGTGAAAGCACAGACACTTGAGCCAGCAGAAACAGAAAAGAAAAACTACATATAGCGAAAGGCCACTCGATTAGCATTTGCAGGAACACTTCTTGATGACAGACAGAGCTGAACCAAACCTCAATCCTTCAGTGGTACCTGTGGTATGCTGCATTCAGGAATGCCATGCGGACCTTTCAGAAATGCTCATCTTCTGTGTTAGCTTTACATCCTGCAAAAAATCCTGCAAAACCTGAGCATCCAGGCAGTGTATTTGCCATTAATTGAAGTGTCTTGGAGGCTTCGACAATCTCAATGTTTCAGAGTTGAGATGGAAGAGGAGTTTAAATGGCTCTTAGAGGCACAGGGCAGATAGAGGACTGGAGGGATTTAAGCAGTGCCATGTCAGCCTCTTTTAAGAGCATTCCAGTAGCCCCTTTAGCCTGTAGTGCTCTTCTGCACAATCCTGCCCCTAGGCCTTCTGACCCCTGACCTGGTCGGTTGGATTGGCTATAGACTCCTCGTTTGTTACTGGTTTTATCCACTGACAAAGCAGACAGGAAGCTGGCAACTGCCCAACGGCCCCATGGGAGGATGACCATCAGCTTGCTCAGCTTACCACTTATTAGAGGAAGAGACGGGAGGTGGATGGGACTGTTGCGGAGGCTGAATCAGAAATGTGGCTGACCGTTTTTTCTTGCCGACAGTTTTTCTAACTAATGAAACGTGAAAAAAGCCTGGAAGCCACAAACGTTCCTGTCTCCCGCTAACCCGATCAGCAACGCATGTTAGCGCCTATCAGGCAGCAGTCCAGGGACCTGACAAAGAGTCTGACTCTCATCTCTGTAAAGCTCTACAAAGCACACTGAAATATCTCCCTCACACTTCATAAAATCCACTTTATTTAATTAATGATTTACATTACACTGTCCTCTAATAAAGTTAATAAACACATTTCAGCCTTAAATCTAGTAAATTTCCCAGAAATTGCAGCCTACCTCTTCCTTATACCATTCTGAGGCATCAAAGGGGGCCCAAGTAATCCAAACATAGCCACTACTCACAAAGCTCACACGCTGTCTTAGAAAGGAAGATAAAGGGAGATTTGGAGATCCACTAAGAGCTTTTTGGACTGACCCAAGCCACAAACAGGAGACCCTCAGCCCAGGCTTGGCGCGTCATCCACAGCAGACAATCTAGGCCTGAGAGTGCAGAGGGCTTCTGGACTATAGCAGGTTAGGAATACAGGGGAAGGCTATTAACCTCTAGGGCTAAAATGCACTCTGATGACTCCCTGGCTCAGAAACTGTTGACAAGCATCTGTGTTCTTTTCAACAACTTATTCAGCTACCCCCATCACCACCACTGCTCCTTCCCTCATCAGGAATGTAACACAACCTCTAACTCGTAACCCAAGGCCCTTCACTACTGCATCAGTCTGAAGTGAGGTGTAAGACAGCTGTTGTTGAATTTTTTTAATGCACTTACATTTCACACTCCGTCACCCATCCATTGCCTCCACTAATGTTTCACAATGCAATCAAGCAAGGGAAAGTACAGTAGACTTTGATCAGCAGTAATCAGAGTCCATACTACTATAATGGCGAATGAAAGTGCTCCAGTAATGCTTGCACTATTGATAGTGCAGCTCCATTGTGAAGGCATGAAGGCTTGCTTTCTTTTTGGAAAAAAAAAGCCACACAAGTCATTATCCAATGCCAAAGCTTGAGCAAGGCAAAAACTTTTTCCCATAAGGTTTACAATAACATACTTCAAATTTACCTTCAGATTTTAGACTGTTTCAATGGCCTGGACTGGGAGGCCCATTCAATCTGCTGATTGACATTAATGTCTCAGGAAGTCATTTTTGTGAGCGAACCCTGCTGCCTTACACCAGGGCCACTATGGAGGGGAACTTTAAGTCTTTCTGACCAGTCTGGGGCCTGGGGTGGAGGTGGTTAGCATGGCTGTAGAACACAGAGGACAATGGGTCCAGTCACCCCTTGGGCAAACCAATGAGGGAGCCTGAGCCAAGAAAGCCAGGATGGAGTGCATTTGGCTGTTGTGGTTAAAGACATACGGCAGACATCTTGAAGCAGCTTTGCAGATCGCTCTAATTCTGGGGGCTTGAGATGGGTTCTCCACAATTCCATTACTGTCAGTGGTTACCACATCTATTATAGCAATTACAAGCAGGTTTCAACACTAGGAATGCTACGAGAAAGAATTGTTAACATCTGCAAAGCTTGTTCTATGTGTCAGAGGTTGTCTTTGCTTAAACACACATCTTTCCCACTCACAGCACGTTCTCCAGTGTCACTCCCCACATTTATTTACTTAATTCCACTCAAACTGTGCCTTAAAGAGATCCCTCTCGGTTTGAGTCCAAATAACTTAAAATGATGCGTGAAGGCTTGCCTTCCTTTTTCTCTCCATAGGCTTCATTACTTTTTAATATCTTTGCAGGAAGAAGGAAAATGGCATGGAGATAATCAATGGTATAGAAGCAGTAGGCCATTAATCTCTCAATGGATTCCATTCTAATACACACACTTGCATGGGCAAACATGGGCTCTGTTGAATGCACATGTCTGCCTGGATGGGGGACTTAATGAAACAGCAAACTCTTGCCTTCTCGGAGGAGTTTCCTCTCAGTGAAAAATGAGTCATCCAGCATTTTCAGCGCATCACTGAGGCAAAGGAAGAGATGGAAACAACACATTGAATTCAGGGGAGACGCAAATATGCCCCATGCGAGCGAGCAGCACAATGTGAGCAGCAGGCCGGAAACAGTGGGAGAACTGGAGCAAGTCCCCATGGAGATTTTATCAAGGATCCTTAATGTGAACAAGAGTTCAGCTGATCTGGGAGTAGGACACAAAGACAGGGCAGGGAAGGAAAGGTGACCTACAGTAATGAAGCAAGGCTGAAGGACAGATAGATAGCCAGGGAAAGATAGAGATAGGGATATGGGGAGGGCAGAGAGAGCAGGGAAAGGGAAAATGGGGGAGAGATACAGCAAGAGAGGGAAAGAGGATATGAGAGGCAGGATATGAGAAAGATAGAGAGACTGACAGTGACAGAGAGGCAGAAAAAGAAAAGCCCACCACCTGGGTCTGTTGTGGTGTAGGTGAGGTGTGTTTTCATACAGAGATTTGTACATAGTGACCTTCACTCAGGGTGCGCTGTAACTGGAGCGAACTGCTGCTTCTCTGAGACCTCATCTCAATGTGCTAAGCAGGCACCTGAAGACAGGACTGACCACTGTGACCCATCCACAAAGGTAACAGAGATGTACCTGGGTGGAAATAAACCTCATAGCAAATTGAACACACAATGAAACATCCAGGGGCATAAGGTTCGGGCACACAGGAGGTGAAAAACTAAGATGAATGTCTGGGAGAAAAGGAGCAGTGGAAGACATTGAAGATATCTAGAGAAGCTGGTGGGCGGCCTGGCAACCACCAACACAGGGACAACAAGCAGATGATTGTAGGAATAAGCAGGGTGAAGTTTCATATGTTTTTCATGTAGGGAGGGTAGCTTTGGGGGCAACAGACACAATGCAGCATGCCTAAGAGGATTGCAGGCAGGGATAGAACACGCTGTAGCCCTGAGGTGGCAGAGATTTTGTGCCTGTGTGGAAATCACTGCTGTCACTATGTGTATGATTCACCCCTGCCAGTGCACTCTGCTGTGACGAATGAGCTGCACTTCATTTGCTGGTGATTATGTGGGTTGCTGGCCCTCTAAACCCCTTTGAACTTGTAATTGCTGTTGGTTTTAAATAATGAACATTTAGGGGCATTCGTAAAAGTGTAGATAATTATAGGTTTCCCCCCTTTTCTTGTGCTTCTTGGAAGAAGAGGAGGAAGAGGAGGAGAAGCAGGGAGGTGGTTCTGGCTGCAGAAGCGTGCCACATCGCGCCAAGCCTTTTTATCTTAATCAATGTAGCAGCTTGGTTTGTGAGCTTTAGAGCAAGCTTTTGTGTGTGAACCTTGGAAACCCTGGGGATACAGGGACTAGCACACAATGATCAATATTCGCACAAGAGTCACATCTGGAGCCAAAGCTTGCTGTAGTTAGATTTGCATTTACCCTTTTTGGTGCCATATTCCTTGTACCTTACATGCGATTCCTTTTGATAATGGGCAGCCTGTGATATGTGCTTTTCTGTGTAGCCATAGATGCTTCCATGAATTACAGTACAACTACCGTGTGGTGTGCACTTGCCATTAGCGGTACTTGTGAGTACCAGTGCCAAAACATCAAATGGATTCTCAGGTATTCAGGCAGGGTAATGCCATGTGGTGTAGGGGGTGTGGGCACATCTTGGGTGGCAGCTTCAAAAATTGTTGGTGGGGAAACATTAGAGATGCAAATGCCACGATGTGTGGAATTATTATTTTTTTGCCTTGGCTAATTAAGCATCTACACCAACATGCATTTAACATTGCAACTTTCAATTAAGTTAAAATGGAAGGAAATGTTAAATATAATGTTTTTAAGCAAACAAATCAGAATATCATATGAAATATTATGTTTGGTGGATTTGAAATAGGTCAGTCATTACAGGCTATAGAAAACTGTATTCCCGTAATAGCCACTGAAAAACGAAAAATGCCAATAAAGTTTTACAAAACATTGTTATATTACATTAACACTGAAACTTTGCTTTCTTAGTTTTTACATTCAATTGTAGATTATTTAAAAACTCTACTAGCTATGCTGGCTAAACTTAACTTACTAGCTAAACTAAGTTAGTCAGATGACTAATACTACCAAAATGGTACACTAACACTACATTGCATTAACAATGTGACTTCACATTCTCAGTCCTAATCAGCAAAAGCCAAAACAACAACAGCAAAGGAAGAGGGTATGAAAACTAACAACACAAAATGGCAGCAGTAGGTTTTGGGGGGTCCCATGGCAAACCAAACAGACAAACTGAGACTGTTTTTGATTACAATCCAACTCCCTTTTCGCAACACCCCCTCTTTGCTTCTTTTTTGCCTGCTTTTTACTATTTCCATGTTTGTGCTGTTTCTTTTCCCCATGCATTTCCCTGCTCCTGGTGTGAGCTGAATATCAAAGGGGCTGTATAGAGGCCTGCAGCACATAAAGCCATCTCCCAGGACCCTCCTCAGATCCAGAGCCACCATGCTGATTAATGCCACAGCCTGCTCGTGACCTGCCAGGGTCCAGCCCTGCTAACACCTCTGGCACTGACTGGTGGAATGTAGCGGGACTAGGGGAGAGGAAGGAGGTTTTAAACTCCACCATGTTCCCATTTAGCCATGAGGGAGAAATCCACATTTTAAAAAATGGCATGGTAAAGAACATACGCATATGGCCCCCGAAGTCTTCAGTCAGCTTTAGCTTTTTACACACGAGTGTTTATCTCGTCTTGCCCCCACGGCCCATTACATCACTGTAGTGTTTGGAGAAGTAGAGGGCCAGGTCTTTTTCATAGTGTGCACACCAGTGCTATTGCTGTGGATGGTTGACTGAGGGTTGAACGTTTGGGGCCTCCTGCTGCCGAAGCGTGGGCTGTAGGAGGAGTCTCTTTTGGGGTCTGGAGTTTATAAATCTGACTGCAATGCTCGGCATGCTCTCTGCTCCGTTTGGCTTCTCTTCAGGTCAGAGGAGGTGCAGTCACCTCTGAATGCCAAATCGCCCATCTATGCGGCCCCTGTGGCACTATTCACTAGCCAAGCATGGTAAAAAGAAAAACTAGCGCTGCCGCTTTCTAAGATCCAACACTATCATCTGGGAGTGAAGCATTGAGAGTTTAAACACATTGGGTTATTCTCTGCTTAGCTACTGGGCTGAAATCTGTGAAACCTCAATCACACTGTAAACAGCTTCTATCCTCTAGTGAAACCTCTCAATTTTGCTCATTCATTAAATAAGGACCAGAAAGAGTGGAGAAATTACAGAGAGCAAAGTAAGTACTAGTTGCAAATTACACATACAAATACATTGAAACATAACCTGCTCTCGTACAGCAAGAAAAAAAAAAGTGTAGATATATAAAGAAAAAAAATCTAATAATTCCACACATTCCAATGAGTCTCAGACATGAGGAACTAGTCATTTTGTTTCACTCTCTTCTCTTACCTACACTTAGGGATGTTTTAGCATGTTAGAGTCCCACAGAGGCATCAACCCTTTAAAGAGAGACTATGACAGCAGGATTAGGATGCAAAGTCAACAGATTTGATCTTTTAGTGAGAAACAATTCCTCTGCAACTCCTCTGCTCTAATGCTGTTGTAACAGTTGGAGCTGCTGGAGGCTTATGATAGGTGTACTGTAAACAAGGCTTTGTCACTGAGAGACACAGAGCCAGGAATTAACATTAAGGCTGTTGACATGGAATGCAGAGACTGGTGTGGCTTTTCTTATAATTATAGAGTCCACAGAAGGCCTAGGATCTTGATACCAATGTTTTAAAACTCAGTTTTCTTTTCACTTGTAATGAAATTAAACTCCTCTCTTGTTTAAAGCCAAAAACGACAGACAGCACATGTCTAAAAAACAAATGTTTTATATACTGCATGTGCAATGCCCATGTTTTGACTGTCATGGCTCTTCAATTCATAAAAGAACGTGTGTTTAACAGTCATACTAGTCATGGCCCCCCCAGGTTTATGGCTCTATGTGAGAACAAGAGAATCAGAGAACAGATGGCAGACAGGGGTGACTAGCATCATCGTTATGGGTCTATTGAGCAGTCCACACTACAACACACTTTCTGACAAAAGCACAGGCCAGAGCTGCCCCTTTGATAATTCTTTCTACTTCAAACTTCAAAAACACAGCTACACTGCAACCCCTGCTGACAATTAGTTTTTCTCATAAGCAACCAATAAACACATACATGTATATAATTAGGATTCCTGATAGAATGCCACAAACATAAACAGCCACATGAATGTGCATACACACATGCACACACACACGCACACGCGCAACTTGGCGCTGAACCGAACTGCTGCCTGGGTTGCACTGGTGACTGGAGAACTGACTTCTGGGTTTGGGAGCAAACGAGCATATGACAGATTAGTGTGTGGGCCTCCTTGAGCCCCTGCACCCCTCTGACCCCATGGCACCCCAATGGCCACCTCACCCCACCTCTAGCTGAACACAAAACAAGCACTAACCAGGCTCTAAATGAAATCGCGTCTTATGAATGGCCAAAGTATTAGCTCTCACAGCACGGCTGCACTGACATGTTGAAACAAACATGATGAAGGAGGAATGTGGAATAAGCTCGTTTAAAAGTGGAAAGGAATAGAACATCCATGTAAGTGTTTGTGCGTGTGTAAGTGCATGTGTGTATCTGCACATGCACCCAATCGTTCAAAATGTTAGCAGATGTGCTGCAGCAGCTTAACATCAGAAAGATAGAACTATACATCTGGATTAAGAATATTTAGAAAGGCAGGGAAAGAACATAACTGGTTAGTTTGCTACTGTTCTCTGGGACAAACATTCTTAGCAGACCTGTACACGTGCATTATTGGCTTAACCTGTTTATTTGTTTATCGGTTCATTTTCCAAAGGGTTTTAAAATCAAGTCTCTAAGGGAGTGACCTGGAGGTGACACTGGGTTACTATGGCAATTACTGTTCCTTAGGGGGCTGTGAAAGCCCTGCGTGTCCATGATCAGGTAATAGTGAGATTAATGTCCTCATGGATGTTTTTTTTTTAAAACCCATTTTAACAACAGCATACAAACCAGCAAACTATAGATTGTAAAATGTATTCTAATAATATGTCTAAAAACTCATGTTGAAGCAATCAATAATTCATTCTCAAATAGCCTTTCAGCATAGATTATCAGTGGCTGCTATGAACCCTCACACCATAAGATGGAAGTTACAGGCTGAAAATGAACCTTATAACATAAGCCCATATAAAGACGTGCTAATGTGCTATTAGGTTCTCCCACAGACCTCCAAAATGGTCATGGGATCTATCACATCTCTTTCATTGACCCCAGGGGAGCAATACACCTGGCTTTGCAGCTTAGCAGCACTTCCCAATCAGGCCAGTCAGGAGGCAGAATGGCACAGAACCTGAGAGGCTTGATCTCAGAGAAAGACTGAGAATGAAAGCATGCTACCGTTCTACCATCTGACCAACTCTAGACACAACCCTTGTAGAAATCCACTCAGCCTTGTTCCTAGCCTGCTCAAAGGGGGATATTTATATTCACTGGTGTTTGAAGGTTTACGTTAGTGAAAAGACAGGCCAGGCCTGGAGTGGTGTCTTTGTATCTGAGTGCTTCCTGTTTTTATTGCAAGGCCGACCCTTGTCTTTGCAGGGGCGCGAGGGCTGCTCTAGAGGAGGGAGGATGGGGGCACCAAAAAGCTGAGAGAATTCAGAGAGTAGTTTTCTGCTACAAAGTGCCCTCACACTTTTTGTCAAATGTAGTAGACATTCCTTATTGCATATCCCCCCCCAGTCTTCCTTTCTTCTAGCACATAAAGCCTAGCAGTGGAATCTACCCTGCTGAGAAGTTTACCTTCCTGATAACATAAGCTTGCTGCACTATGGGAAAGCTTATAGCAACACACTGGGATTTCCCCTTTCCTAATGGCACTGGAAAACATCCAGAAAAGCTGGGAGAAAAGACAGACAGCCACTGAGTGTGCAAGGCCAGTTTACACCAACTGATCTCTGCTCCAGTCTGCTGAAAGATGCTGGTTTGTGTGCTACTGCACGCTGTATGAGAGTACATTAATCTAACACAAACACATTTCGGTCTTGCATTCTTCATAGAGGATGGTGTGGGACCAGGCATCTTTCTCATCCCCTAGGAAGCTGTTGGTGGGTGCCAACTGAAGCGGCCCTTTTAAGCAGAGACAATTGTAATGGCGAAAAGCTCAGTGAGATTTCTCCCATGAAAGTGTGGGGTCAAAGTGTGCAGGGGAGGCAAGAGAGGGGAGGGCCATCGATTTTGTTATACTGAATCCAAAAGCCAACAATTGTTACTGTTGGCCTGTGTTGTTTTTCCGCACATGGGCAGGGGGGCTGTCCTTTTGAGCTTTTCAGAAAAGGTGACAATGGCTGGATGTTGAGAACATATGTAGAGAGACCCCTGGAGCTCATGGAAGAGTAGCTCCATGCTGGCCTGAGCATTTGAGAAAATACAACCCTACTCCTTTCATTCTGCCCTCTCTAATGAATGCCTGAATGCCAGAATGCCCCCAATAGGCCATTGAGGGGCCAAAGTCCCCAAGAATTCTCTCTAGCACAAACGCATCCTGAAATAGGAAATACATTTGCTTAACAAATTAAAGTAAAAAGTAAAAGAGTTGGATGTGCTAGTGTGTGGTATGCATATGTGTGTGTGACCAAGTAAGGAATTGTATAGAGGCTGTAGTGAGTAGTAGAGGATAATTCAATTAGGTCTTTTTTTTTTCCACAGGAAAAAACTATAAAGGTAGGTTAAAAGGAAAGGATTATTGCTTGTACAAGTCCAACAAGGGGTTTTCACAAAAGAATGTAAAAAAAAGATGGGAGAAAACATGTAAGAAGCAAGAGAGCTGCCAAAGGAAGAGGAAAATGGGGTCTTGAAAGCTGTACTTCCATGAATTAAAAAAAAAAAATACTCAGAGGCTTAATCTATCTGGCTTTATTCTCTCTCTCCCTTTCTTCTTTTTGTCGCTCTCTCCCTCTTCTCATTCACTATTTTAAAACAATTCTAAAGAAAATTGGTGGAAAAGGCTGTATAGCTCTCCATGAATCAGCATTCATTTTGCAGTGCAATCGCAGTAGCTAAGAGAAGCCTACAATAGGCATTCCTTGAGTCGCCAGGAAAGACGCCTAATGATCCCTCAATAAAGCAAGAAATTTCTGCATGGTGTGAGCCAAGTAAATTAACCAGGAGGCGTGTGTGTAAAAAAAAAAATACCCAAAAAAACACTGTGGTAGGTGGCTCAAAGGAGGCCTCTAAATTTTTCTTCCCACTCGTCAACCAACGTCGAGCTAGAAAGCGAATAAAGAAAAAGTAACTCCTGTGATGTTATCTCTCCCTAACACTCATTCTCAAATGAAACACGTTTTACTGATTTGCTGAAAATTTCCAGCGGAGGAGATGTAGCCATGAACAGCTGTGAAGTCATTTTGATAATGATGGGAATAATAAGCACATGGCAAGGTTCAGGGCTCGGTTGTTGAAGCTTCACTGCTCCTGAATAGAGAAAGTGATTAAACAGCTCATGATTATCCCTGACCAATATGTAATGGATTTACAGGCCTTTCAATTAGGCTGCATTTGCAGGACCTCATTATTTGGGCTTTGCTTAGGTAATCAGGCCTGGGGTTAACGCTTCTGCATTGGGGGTGCTACAGCTAGCATGGCCACAAAGGGCATGTGACCTTGTGACGCATACAGATCACAGGGCATAAGGCCACTGTCTTTATATGCACACACACAGACAAACTGACAGACACACATGGCTCAACTTCCTGCATAGCCCCTTACGTAGCTACGTGCTCAGGAACAGAGTTGCATGTAACCTGACCTTCTGGGTCCAGATCAATACAGCTCCTAGTCTCCGATCATGTCCTGACATCAGAGAGGGCAACGGAACATGACCGCCTCTGGCCCCTCACTCACCCCCACCAGCCTGGCCCCCTCTGGCCTGCTCTTACCCAGTTTACCCAGGCAACCCATACACAAAGACACACCAAACACCATTCAGGATCTCATATGCCCTCCCTAATCACAGCACACAATTTCTATAATGCATCCTGTAAATATTTAAGTGTGATTGCTGCACTGAGCATATGTGTGACAGAAATATATAATAAAGATGAATAAACAAAGGGTTGTTTAATTCTTTACTGATAATAACTATAATGAGTATTTAGTTCTTGTCAGCCACAGACTTTGGAGTGAAAGGTAATGAGATACTAGAAAATTGTTGTGGTTTTAGGAAGCCTCTTTGTGGTTGAAGGGGAAGAATGTGGAGAGTGTTGTGCAAGCTCAGGCTACATGTCTCAGTGGTTTAAGTCCATTTTCAACAGGGGAAAGCAAGCAGCTGATTGGGTAGACCCCAGTAAAATACCAATATAAATCAATGTAAATGTAAGTCAACCTGACTTTGATTTGTGCGCATTCAGGTGAGCATGCAGACATTCTGTTTATGAATGTGGTTTATGTGTATTATTGGAAGTGTGTTATCATGTAGAAGGGTGCAAAAGAAAGCAAGTAAAAGTACACTTACTGTGAGGTGCTGGAAGAGCCACGCTCGCATGATGTTGGTAGCCACCTTGGGGAAGATGCCACGTTTTTTTTGCCGCTTTTTATCTTTGTCTGGGTCATCATCGTCACCTGTACCAGGCGAGGCCACGCTGTTGTCTAAGCCGTCTCCTGGTCAAAATGAGAGCTCTTTAGAAAAGGAACATAATCTCTTACAGCCTCATCCACTTTTTATAATGTAACCTCAATCATGGATGGGAGGTTATTGGATCTGATTTTTGCTTTGAACATAATAAAATCTTGAACTGTCAAAAGAATGACTAGGTAAAAGAAAACAGAAGGCAAGAAGATGATTGTAAAAGCTGCTATTCCTAGATTGGAGCTCATGCCATTAATTAGGATATATTTTCATGCGTCAAACCTACTTATAAACATTATACAAAAACTTATAAAGTTAACACTGATACAAATACCAGCAAAACGAACAGCGACCATGAGTGTTATTTCTTAAGAATAGTTAAGGAATAGTAAGTGGGAAGTGCGCAGTGTGTTTTATTGTTGCACTTGGACAAACATAATAGAGTGTAGTCCATCTCCCCTTGGTCCCTCCCCCTCCTGCCCGCTCATTTGCATGACAGGGGCATGGAAGCTTTGTGCAGCATTAATGCCTGTCAGCATTTGATTCGGGTAGGAAACATGCGCATATCAAGGCAAGCTGGCTTCCTTTAAACCCAAGTTCTAATCCTAAGCCCTCGCCTTCTTCCTGCTCCTCTGCACCATTAACTGTGCATTAGCAAAAATGATTTACTTTTAGCAGCCGTGGTTATTTTTTTTTGCCCTCGGGCAAAAATGCCTTGAAAGCCTTCCTTGAGGGCATCTAAATTATGTATCTGTAAAACTTCTCCACTAAGGCATTGCAGGACCCTGACATTCTCCAAATCCAGACTTGTATGTCTTCCTGTTTTTGGGGAAACATCAATCACATGCACCTACACAAGCCATAATCTCACATAAATATTTGAAGTAATAACATTAAACAGGAGGAAAGAAAAATGATCCGACTGGAGGAGTAATCACATGCAAAATACATGAAGAATACCAGGACAGTGCAGACGTCCCCCTTCTCTACATCCCCCCCCTCCCCACTTTTTCACTGTCTTTCTCCTTTACTTCTTTACCAAGTGCTGTGTCCCTTTCATATCATTAGTGCAAAGGCACACATAAGCGTGAAACAGAGGGCATGCGGTGACTCTGCTCTCTGCCCGGACTTATAGAAACTGCCACTGCAGACCAACACATGTGGGAATAGTGGACAGGGTCTGTGAGCGTTGTAACTGTAGAATGGGCATTCATTAACAGCAAATGCCATAAATCCCAGGCTAAGTAAAAGCCCTTGTTCAGGAAAGCCTAAAACAATAAACTGGAGCCAAGCCGTAGCCTCAGCCTGACCGTGTGTGGCTTCCTGAGAAATGCGACCCAGACGGCGTGCTAATTCTCCAGTTTGCTCTCCACTTCAATAATAATAACATCACCCAAGGAGGGGAGAAGCTTGTATGTGTGTGTGTGTGTGTGTGTGTGTGGGTGGGTGTGTGTGTGTGGGAGTGTGGAAGGGTTGAGGGGGGTTTACACGTGTCGTTTTTGGGTGTAGCAGTACAAACTTGTGTTGTTGTGGTGTCATAAGCTGCGCCTGCTGTTGGCCACACGGCCACTTCGGTAGAGTCCAGACGCCATGAGACTGAGTGGCCCTGGCCAAAAGGATGGCAGATTAATTTTATTGACGTTTCCATTTTCACTGCAACGCGATAGCCTCCCCCTCACAGGGGCCGGGCCAACCCATGCGTATTTACAGACTGACCTGTCACTTCATTACCCTCCAGCTCTGGCCGCTCCAGTAGGCTCAGCCTGCCTCCTCAGCAGGGTGAAATCAGACTCCCAGGCTTTCAGCAACTCTCTATCCCCATCACATACACACACACACACACACACACACACACACACACACACACACACACACACACACACACACACACACACA
>JAOUWY010000002.1:19739518-19750482 GCA_025728095.1 Prietella phreatophila
TCCTTCTATTACTGTTCCTACTGCTATTCCTACTCCTAATACTCCTTCTATTACTGTTCTTACTGCTATTCCTACTCAGAAGTGCTGCAGGGCAAATTGTCCAAAACACTAATGGCTTCTGACTGTTCCCTGGCAACTCTGGCATTTTAACCTGTGTGGATGTGCAATCTGCTAAAAAAGAGAGACAGATAGACAGGGAGAGAGTGGAAAAAAGGGAAGGGGAAGCATCCCATCATCTGCCTGTGTGACACAGATGGGGATGGCTATTAGGAGGCAGGCGAAAGGCCTCAGGGAGGAGAGGTGCTGGAGTGTAGCCCCAGGCACTTGTGGAAAAGCAATGCCCTTGAAGGATGAAAAAAGCCAGGCCCTATTGCCCTCCTTCTTTATTCCCTCTTTCTCCTCACTCCATCCCTCTTTGTGTCATCCCAACAAAATGTGTCCCTGATGTAAGCATGCATGTATGGACAGTAAAGCTGATCCTATAACACAATTAACACAATTTCCAAACAAATCGGTGAAGTCATCACTAAAGCCTGATTATTACACTTTTACCCCCATATTTATGCCTCACTAAAAGTCTAGGATGTCAGTAAATATTATGCTCTCACATTAACAAAATTTTGAGAGATTTTGTCGCTGATGTTGTCTGCTTGTGAACACACAAGAAGACATGTGACCAGTGATGTGTGTCCTGAATTCTAAGAGAAGTGTATAGAGACTGTAGGATGCTACAAATAAGACCTGCGGATATAAACGTGTTGGCTACATGGGTAGGAGGCATGGTATGCTCCAAGGTTAGTGCTCAGAGATGACACTAAGGGTACTGTACACTGAAGCTTTTAAAGGCAATCTGCCATGGAACACTATAGGTCATGTCATGCAAATATGTCAAAAATGATTTGCTTCCAAGTTCAATCAGCATGCAAAAGTAGCTTTTTACATTTTGAAAGTTGAAAGTTCGAGTTTTTAATCAACAATGTTTTGGCACTAGGTACGGATGGTAAAACTTCTTCACGCTATCGACATGCTGTGTATCTGGCTCCTATTCTCAAAGGCCAAGCGTTGTCCTCACAGTGTGACTTAGCAGTAGATTTGCGTTTCTCTTGGCTTGGGCACTTGTTTCAGGGTAATGGAGCATAAATATGGAGGCAGTGCCTTCCAGAGGCTGTGCTTAAAGTGACTAATTATAACCCACTAGAGCTAAAGCTTCCCCCCACCCACTGGGTTATGCTACTCAGCCATGTTCATGAAGACTCCGCCATATTCAGCAGGAAAGCACAAGGATATTGCATGGTACCTCAGTGTTTAAACAGGAAAGCAGAGGGGTGCATGCTAGAGAGCAGTGACCCACGCCATAGTGCTCACCCTGAAGCCCTCAAAGGCAGAGGGAACAACGCAGGCCCTGTCTTGTTACGCCATCTCCTCACCTCAGCCTGCAGCACTGCCCCTACAGCTCCCTCCTCCCTTTGGTCGATTCTTCTTCAAGGCTCCCTTTCCGAGAAAGGGAGGGAAAAAGTGGGATTTTAAGCCTCTTTTTCCCTCCTTTTCTCCTGAACCTTTCAGTCGGCATAAGCAGCATTTAGCACATTCAAGAGCCCAAATGGCTGCCAATGTGGGCTGTAGCAGGGGCTCTGCTTTCTTTGTCAGTCCCCCCCCCCTTTTTTTTTATTTACTCAGGATTCACGCAGGGACCCTCGCCTGCACTCGGGCCACATGGTCCTGACACAGAGCACTATCATTCACACTCCAGTAGGCATCATCACACAGGCACACACTCACAAAACACACACTCGTCCACTGCTGTATCGGCAGTTTAGCACTCTCTAAAGGCTGGATTTGACTGTGCTCGCTGGTTCAGGTCATATTTCAGAACAGCTCAGGTGAAGAGAATACAGAGTGCAGGATCGGATCATCCCAGAGGACCAGCAATAGCAATTATTTCACGAGCAGCAGTGTGCATGCAAACCTGTAAAACAACAGCTTGGTAAACACTGCACTGTGCTAACAAATTAGGAGTGAGACACTGCAAGTCATTAGCAGCTCTGTGAAACTTTTTTTCCCCCTCCACACAGGCAATTCAGTGTAACACCGCCCCCCTCCCCCCATCTCAAACTTGTCTTGCCTTCACACAGCTGCATCCTCTCTCAGTGTTAATCTCTATCTGTGTATTGTTTTTTTCCAACTGCAGCACTAATTTGTGGTTGTTTGTGCTAAAAAACACATAGTTAGGCCTGCTCGTAAATGAAGTGGAATAAGAGGTTTAATGAGATGTCTTTTTGCACTGGGAGGATGCAGTGTGTTCAAGGGGACTGGAGCACACACACATACCAGAGGCCCCCCAGCCGTGCCATCAGAAAGATAGCTTTCGAACATCCCAGGAATGCTGTAGATAACTATCACCTCTCTACTGAGGCACTGCCCTGACATTGCAGCACAGAATGTCACAAACCAGGACAAGAGGAAAAGTTGAGCCAGTGTAGCTCATGGTCTCATTTGTGCCTACCTTTTCACCACATCAATCCCTCCTACCTTTCTTTAAACATTCCAGTAGGGAGAAAGAATAAGAGAGAGTAAGAAGGAATAGGAAAAGTAGTGTCCTTCTCGCCATCAGTTCAAAGTGATAATCATCTGCCAATAACTCTGATGTTTGGGGAAGCCCAGCTATGTATATTATCAAAGGCTCTGGGCTGGATAATTACAAGTGTAATTAACCTGCTACCTGTAACAACAATTATCTAATTACATCATAAATAGGGCCTTTGAGAGGCCCACAATGGCTGCTCCCGGCCTCTGATTGCGCCCCTGATTTTCCATCTCCCCCCTCTTCCCCTCCCTTCTGCCACTCATTAGCCTGTTAATCACTCAGCACTTCTGATAATTTCATAAGTCACAAAACCTTTCATTTAGATCAGTGCTGTGTGCCTGCCTAAATTGCCAGCCTCTGAGTGCAAAAGTCCTCACAACTGCCACAAGGGTTCAGCAAGGAAACTAAAATGACACTAAATGTTTTATTTTAACATGCCACAAATGATCTGTACTGACTGAGAGAGCAAATATGTGCACGCAGTGGATGCACTGTCGCCTTGAGCAGTACTGTTTAAGGCACTGAGAAGTGTCTGTGGACAGGAGGGGGTGCATCTACATTCTAATGAAACAGGAAAGTTTATTTAGATGAGTCAAAAAAAAGACAAAGAAATGCAATAAAGATGTGTGAGAGAGAGACACTGAGAAACAATCAGGCTGTTGCAGATGTCAGGCTCCAATTTTCATGAATTGTAAAGGGATAAATTGCTGAGGATGAGAGAGCAACACCCCCACCTCCTCTCACACTCCTTTTGGGGAGAACTAAAAGGCGCTGTGATGCCCATGACTGCCTCTCGCTCCAGAGACAGGGATCAGAGCCTAATGAAGGGCCTTGGGTCTAGACCAAAGATTTCACACTCACTGACTCTCTGACAACTCCACCCCGTTCTCCATTCCCTAAACCAAGCACACTCTTCCTCCCTGTTTTTTTTTTCTAAATCAAATTGTACTAATTGGTCCCAGAGGTTATCGAGGTGCACCCAGCCTCTCAGCTCTCTCTCTCTCACTCTCTCTCTCCCCCCATCTCTATCTTTCTGTCCCTGTACACTTTGATAGCTGCATTATTATGGAAAACAAACAACGACTGAGCCTGCGTGCCTGATTGCCTGTGTCTCTAGCTCTTACTATTGGTGGAGGCGGAGACCTGCGGAGCAGAGCAGATTCACACTGCAGTAATTAAAGTGTTAATTACGGCAATAATTAGCAGAGCAAATTACATAAATTCTCACCAAAACAGGATTCATATGATGTGCAAATGATAAGGGGAAAACTGTGAAAAACACCAAGAGCCAAGACAGCAAGAGAGCAAGAGAGAGTGTGATTTGAAAGAAAATAGAGGCGGAGAGAAAAGAAGTGTGTATTTGGCTGCTAACGGCAATATGGCTTTATTAATTCCTGGTAAGGGAATATCAAAGTCCTCTTCAGAAAAGAGAGTGAAGCTGCAAAGAGAGAGAGAGAGAGAGAGAGAGAGACTCCCTCATTCCAGTGCTAAGACTTAGATTTAACACATCCCTACAGCAAATAATATTGTTTATAGTGATTCTTTACACTCAATTACACTTCAAACTAAAACAAATACATAATAAATGTGGTTTTTAAAAGAGAATCCACCACACAATGCTGGATGCTGCCATGAAAGAAGGTGATCACAGAGGCGAGGGTTTTAGCCTTGCACATTTGGACAAGTGAGGTGAAAGAGACAGGAGAGTAAATGAATTAAAAGGTTTATAAATCAACAAGTCAACCATCAGATTGTAACCTCTGTTCAGTCGACCCTCTCATCAGCTCACTGCCATGAAGTTTCGCTCTGAAAATGTCCTGGAGGCAGGGAACAAAGCGAGCAGAACTGATTACTGCGCTGCGGCCCCACTCCACTCCGCTCCACCGGCTAAACTCTGTTTGGCTTCCTAATGAGCTCACTAAAAACCCAATTCATCACCCATAACCCTTTTTCAACCCTCCTTGAAATTCACTACACTGGGTTCAGAAGAGAGGTGGGTCCTGCTGGGGTGACGTGTTCGGGGGTATGTCCCTGCGTTCAGGAATGTTCGCTTCTCCCTCAGAGGGACAAAACGCGCTCCACTGGCCCCAGCATCAGAGCCTTTCACATTAATACCCTTTCGCCATCCCTGGGAAGACAGGAATTTGTTAGGAAGGGAATGTGGCAGAAGAGAAGGCGGGGGAGTGGGAGCCACTGGACACCGAATGGAGGCAAGAACAGGGAAGAGGAGGCTCTCTTAGTCAGGAGATTCGACAGTGATGACAAACAGCTAAGGGAAAGACAAATTCCTCAACCATCAGGCACGGTTTGTGGAAATAAAGAGAGCATGGTGGGAGTGTGTGTATGTGCGTTTGAGAAAAGGGTGTTGCAGGGGAGCTAAACTCCCACAGTTCCTCATTACATGAAGTCAGAATGATCCTCTTGGCACCCGAGTTGAAACTGAGAGATTACTGAATTGATGAATCCTCGGTTTAAAATGCAGCTGTTTTATTCTGCTTTAGTAATTAATTCTTTTTCCAATAGTTTATTGATTAAGTGTAGCCCCTGATAAAGTTCAAACCTCGAAGAGCCACCCCCCTGGGTTAGGGCCGTGCCTGCTCACTGGAGTCAGTATAAAGTTCTTCCAATTCCACATGCCTCTCTTGCACAGTTTGCCTTCATGAATTAGTCAGGCCTGCGAGCAGCCATGTTAGCTGATCACCACTTTTGTCTACCCTCTTGCTAACTTGCTTCTCTTTGCCATCTTTTTTGCTCTCACACACACATAAACAGAAATACGGTGACTTTCCCCCTTCACCCCAATGTACCTTGCAGAAGCAAAGAACACTTCTCTCACAAAAAAGTCACTGCATTCTTTTTTATCTGCCCCCCTTTTTAAACCATATAAGCAGCGAGCCCACGATCAACACAGATAGATAGAGCATGGTAGCCTCTCAAGGGACCCAACTAGCAGAGAAATCAGATACTTCTTTACAAGATTCGGGCCTGCTCGTGTCTTGTCAAGACTCACCTACCGGCTCCTTTACAAGTCAATAACCATGGCCTGCTGTCCTCCCCACAGACATTCCTGACTGTAATTATCATTTCCAAAAAAAAAAAAAAGCATGCACTCTTTTTATTCTCTTCCAACTTAAAAGGAAAACCTTCTCCAGAATTCCCTCACTGCTCTCAGGAATGCTTAAATACAAGTAGAACATAACAGAAATTTCAACTGTAAATGAATTAATTAAGATGGAAATATCGTAGCAGAACCATTTACGGCTGGCTTAATGCCTTGACATGAGACAATTTTCCTCTGTTAATGGAGGCAGCTGCCAGTTTTTGATGAGCTCCTAGCATCTACAGTCCGCAAGGTAAGCTCAGCAGGTCATTTTATTACAGTCCAGTGCTGGCACTCTGTCTGACTTTAGAGCCTTGAAAGCTCTTGACAGTAAAAATTGCACTCGGGCCATAGCTGAGATGGCGAGGTGCTTATTACCACAGTGAGAAATAAGAGTTTGGAAGTCCAGGGCTCCAATTATTGCCACTCGAATACCTTGACCTGCCCAAATGAATTATCCCACACATTACTCGTGTGTTTCCTTAATTAGCTGCCTGACATTAAGAGTTGGAGAACCCAGGAAAAAATGTCTGTATTGAAAAATGGTGTAGTATATGATGACAGTCACATCATAAGTGTGCTTTGGCACTGTAACTTATAGCGAATTGGCTATAATATCTTGAACCTGTTCCTCAAGATATCATTATAATATGGCACATTTTTAATGACGACATTACCAAGCGCCTTTAAAGTACTAGCTTGGACAGAAAACATCTGATGCAATTCCTCACCACCATTATGCCTCTTCAAGACCATTATATTCTTTGCTTTAGTCTTTTTTTCCCTTCTTTTGTGTATCTTCTCTGGTTCTTTCTTTCTTTTTCTGGCCTTCACTATTGACTTTCCAATTTTTCCCTTCCCATCAGACCTCAGAAGTAGAAGCTCAGGCAGTCGCCTGAAGCTCATGGGCAGAGAGGGTAGCTCTGAATGTTCGCTTACCCAGACAGAGAGACAGACAGGCAGACAGATTGTCAAACACGTATCTGAGAGTGAATAACCATTAGTGAGCAAAATGTACATAGCTTATAAAATCAAGAGGAAGAGGAGTACAGATGTGATGGATTGTGGGAATGAGAGCAGCGGTGGCCGTAACTGCTCCTGCATGCCTCCAGAGCCACAGGGAGCATGACTCATTTTCTGTTACAACAATGGAGCTGGATGGATGCCCACACAATGGCAGGTGCACTGAATAGCGGGTGGCCGTAGTAGCAGGGAGCAGCTCCCCACCAAACCGGAGCTCTTCGGCTACATAACCTCTCCTGCTCTCCGTCTCCACCCGGCTCATCTTTACTCATAAAGGATGAAAACGATCTCATGGGGTCCGAGGAGGAGCAGTAGCAGCGAGGCCTTTGGGGCAGAAAAAAAAGACCAGTCCTATATGCTTTAGCCTGATCTAGCTTTTTCTTTATTGTTATCTCCCTATCTTTCTTTCTCTCTCCCTCTGTCTTTCTTTGTGTAGTTTTTAATAGTTGCGGAGTTTGTTCTCATGCGCCGCTAGGCTGTCCTCCGGGCCATGTAAGGGGTAAAGTCAGCATTCCCCCACCTTCAGCATTCTTTTTTGGGGTCAGGGGGTCAGCCTCCACAGATGTCTCCACCAGACAGGCAGTTGTCTGAGGACTGCATCCCAGTGAGTAAGTATTCGGCCCAAACAATGCAGTTCTACCCTCAGAAAGGGAGATTTTTCTGTGCTTTTCTTTTCACCATCTACATTAAATAAAGTCTTCTAATATGTTTCTTTTTCCTCTTGGAATGGACTGAGTAGAATTGTGGAGAAGGCTAGCTCTAGGTATTCATTTCGTCTTTCCCTCGTTTGCCACTCTTCTTTTCCTAAGCTTCCTGCAATTGTTCTAATGGAGCCTTACTCATTACTGTTTCACTGTCCAAGGAAAGATGGGTTTGAAAAAAACGAGAGAGGGAACATATGTTGTCAAGACACTGAAATCAAAACATGGCACTCATGGAACATGCAATATCCAGTACATTGCTGAAGCCACTTTAACAGCAGTTATAGTATTTTTTATTTATTTCTTTTAAAAAATAGCATTGCTATGTTTAGGTTAAGTTAGAACAAATGGCATCAAAAGCAAATTCTTTAGCCAAGTGGCTTTGATTAAAGGCAAATCAAGCTTCTGTATGTTGAGTGAGTATAACAATGCCAAGGATAGAATGCAGAAAAGACTGGGTGCATTTAAGAAACATGATTTGCCTGGAAACATGGAAACTGTAATTGCAACAAGCCTTTAGAAATAGAGCAGCCAGGCCAATTCTGAATAGTATCCTTCTTTTTTCATCTCCTTTCTTTGAAATCATGCATGTATGTGTGTTTTTCCACTAGTCAAAACAGCCCCCTCTATTCTGAAATTGATAACCTTCTAAATGAATTATCGTAATGCATAATGAACATTATCTCCCCCCAGGCTGTAGCCCTGTTTGGCATGTTGATTTGTTTTGTTTCACATTACCCTCCGTTCTTTAAGAGTGCTCACTGCTTGAGGCGTGTAAATAAGAAATTATCCTTGCTTCCTAACACTCCTAATACCTCCTTGGGGTAATTAGAAATTATTAGACTGCTGCCTCCAATAACAAGAGCTAATGGCACTAACTACTGTCAAATTCAACACCTCCTCCGTCCCGCTCTCTTCAAATGGAAAAACAAAAGCTCTCCACTGTGTGCAGACTGCAGGGCACGAGGCCGGTATTCTTCCCCAAACATGCACCCCCACGCACAGAGACTCATTATAGCACACAGGAGAGTAGAAATCAGGCTATAAAATGAGCTTATCCGTAATAATGCCCAAAAAGATTTGCATAAATGTGTTAGCTGTGCCGATGGAAGCAGGCGGGGGAGGGACAAACTCAAATCTGCCCATGCTCTCGTTCTCATCCTCCCACTCTCTTGAGCTGTTGAGTTTGACAGGTACCTGTAGGGTATGGCTGCTCTACTTAGCTCCAGCTCCACAACACCATGCCTGCACATGCTAAAGACACTCGACTACAGGTTCAGCAACTCTTGCTTTCTTCCAGGAAGCTAGTCTGCGACTGGGGCTCGGACATTAGCAGAGCCATAGGGAAAAGGAGGTCGGGAGGTTTAGAAAGCCGAGGGTGGCAGAAGAAAGAAGAAAGTGGAATGAAGGTAAGGCCCATTGGACAGACACAAAAGGGTTGATGGGAGGGGGGCCTAGGAGTCAGTGTTAATTCCCAAATAAGTACACCTTAAATGGCCTGGATGAGCAGTTAGGCACAGCTTTGCAGTTTCTCTGCAGGTGTGTCTTTGAGGACAATGGCCTCTCTAACCCCTTTGACTGCTCTAATGGAATGGCAGCAACAAACACAAGTCAGAACCGACACCACTGCAGCGACTTCTGTCTCTTCCCTTGTCTCTTCTTGGCTCTACTTTTGATGAAAACTCACACAGAGCAGCAGCAGAAAAAACACCTGCAGTCAGCGAGAAACAAAATCTGGTTGAGACAGGAGTGATCGGATTATTACCCCTTACGAATGACTTCTTAGCTGACCCCCTCAGGCATGGCTTGCCAAAACAAGACTTGAAAAAATTCCAGTGCAAACTGGTGTCTTTTTAAAGGGCCAGCACATTGTCATGCTTGTAAAAATACAGTGGCTTTAATGGAACACACAGATCCCCCCAGGGGTGTGGTCTCAAATCCCTTTTAGCAAATTTACAACAGGTCCTGCATGTTTAAAATCACCACCTGGATATGAAAGGGGTTGAAGAGTGCAAGCTCTTCATATACCACCCCTCAACTCTCCCTTTTCTGTTTACAGTTTTAATTTCATTTACTTTCTTGTCTTGTGCTCAGTGTCCTGCTGTAAAAGTCGCTCAGCTCTATATAGTTCATGATTATTGTCCTGCCCTGATAAACCTCCTTATTTTAAAAAGGTATGGATGATAAAAAAAAAAAAACTTCCTAATGATGCACAACATTCATTCATATGCTGCTATATTCATTCTATAGTAATTTCATCTCATTTTTGTGCACTTTGGACTAAAGCATTTCAGAGTTTACAGGCTGGCCATGATTAGGACCTTCCATACAGAGGGGGAGAGAGAAAGAGAGAGAGAAAGAGTGAGAGAGCCTGAGGGTGGAAAAAAGACAAAAGACAGGGTGTGACAAAGGTAAAGGGGGTGGAGAAGAAAGAATGATGTTATTAGAAGTACTCTCACTAACTTACTGGACAGCATTAACAGTACTCTGCTTTCTTTGCCTTTAATGTGTTTTTCTTCTAATTCACTAATCAGGCATACATGTAGAGTGAGCAAGAGAGAGCCAGAGAGCATGAGAGAGCGAGAGATGATCATTCCGTTTAATCGCTCCCTGGAAAAAGGCCAGAGTCTATTATAGAGAGAGAGGGAGAGTGAGAGAGAGAGGGAGAGAAAGGAAAGAAAAGGAGAGACAGGAGTAGAGAGTATAAGTGGGAATGGGAGAGCGCAACCCCTTGAAATGGCTCGGAACAGAGAGGACTGAGTGGTGAGGCCTTTTCCCGTAAGCGCCTGTGAATGCTGAATCCAGCAAGAAACGTGCTCTCAGAGCACTATCTACATTAACTAGAGCTTTCCCTTAAGATTAAGCATTCATTATGAATAATTTACTCAGTTTTATGCTAATGGGAGTCTGAAAGTATCCGCTATGTTGTTTCCCCACCACCAGCCTATCTATACTCAATGTTCTCCAAGTCACTGACTTGCTTATAGATATACAACTCAACAGCCAGGAATTTACAGCATCATATGACGTTTCAGGTCTGGTCTTATTCGCAAGATGGTTTGCTGAATTGCAAAACAAACTTATTATTACAGATAAGCTGAAGCTGGTACGCTGAAATGCAAAAAACAAACTTCTTATCAAATAACGATGAAGAAAACTAGAAGTGTAGTTGCTGGAAACAGCCTACATTTTGGCTCAAATGTAAGCTATTCTCCAGACACCTGTTCCATCCAAAGCCCTTTTGTGCATGAGAGTGTGTATATTGCCTAGCGAGGCATTGTGCACCATGATCAAGGCTGTAGTCTTTGCTGGACCATTGAGCTGTACTTAGCCTGGGCACTGTGTAAAAATGATCAGTCCTCCAACAGCTGGGAGTGACGGCCATGAAACAGCAGGCAATGTTACCGCTTTATAGTTTATCTTTTGTTTATGGGGCAGTATTCGGTTTTAATTATTCCTCTAAATTATACTCTTAACAGGCATGGAGAGACAGGCAGCAACCCCCCACCCCTCTATACACACACACACACACACACACACACACACAACTAACAGA
>JAOUWY010000002.1:19782518-19800919 GCA_025728095.1 Prietella phreatophila
CTAGGGAGAACTACCCCCCCCGCACACACACACAAATACACAACACCCTCAGCCCCATCCATTAGCATATCTGAAACCAGCCCCCTCCCAACCTCCGACATCCTAGAAACCCCCCCCATACACACACCCGCTACATTAGACTCACCTCTCGTGTTTATGACCACACCAGGCTGGCTGTTAGTGTTAATGTATGTAGATTTCATTTCTGATGAGTGATCATTTGACTGCTCATTTTAGCCAAGATTTATGGCATGCTTTCTATCTCCTGACTGCAGTCCCACTCTTATCTGTAATGAAAGGGAGAAAGGCATTAATCAGGTTTTGTCAGCGGCCCTGACTGAGACATTAAATGTATTGTACAGGGTAAGTAAACACGCTCCATGACCCCTTCTACTTCGGCAGATCATCCAGGAAGAAGGGAAAAAAATCCCTCATTATATTTATCATAATTTCACATCTGCTGTTTTTGAAGTGATGTACCACAATGCCATAGTCTGTGTTACAACTGTGCATAAATTCAACTGATTTGTGGCTGGACTAACTAATTCCTTGAGTACATTTTAGAAAAACAAGCACTGAGCCCTGAAATTGCAATTCCATAAAGGCTTTAAATTACCGAGTACAGAATCAAGAACTCGCCTGATGTGCAGCCGCGGTGACTGCATTATAGAGAGTGACAGTGCTCCCTGAGATTGAGTCAATAAAACCCAAGATGACTGAGCCATATACTCAAACAAAATTAAAGGGAGCGGAGATAGAGACAAGGCTGAAGATGTGACGAGGGGACCAAGAAGCTGCACACATCTCATTTCACCCTTTTAACCATTAAGATGCCTAAGAGGAAATGGCAAAGCCTGGCTGCCTGAAGTGGGGCTGTGATAATGTTCCATGCCAAGCATTTCCTTCAAATATCTCTAAAGTCAAGTCCTGGTTATGCTACCAATCTGTGCTACTAAATTCAAAACAAACACTCTTTTAAGCAAAAATCTGTTTAAAGCATTTGTTCAAGGCTTGAATATACCTGTAAGACCACACCCAAGAAGAATCTTAAAGAATGCTCTCACTGATGATGATGGTTAGTTCATTTTCTACAATGAGTTATTATGAATGCCTAAACCCATTACAGTCAAATACAAATGACAGAACATCGGCTTTGATAGAGATGGTATAAAGTACTGAAATAATATCAACCACACTCATACCATATAAGCTCCACTTGTATGTCATAACCATAATAATGTCACCTGACTAGTTTAGCAGGTCGTCCACTAGCAGCTAGTATTAAATTGAATTAAGGTGAATGACTCACTGAATAAAGCATTGCTCATATTTTCTTCAATTTGTTAGCTGATCATGACAGACGGATGCTAGTAAGCTGTTATATAACCACAGCTCAGTTACTCCACTGCAATCTTTAAAGGCTGTTAAAGATAGCCAGCTAACATGTCAGGATTTTTAAGGGGATTCTTAGCAAATAAATACATTTAGTGCACTATAAATGACAATTTAATGATTGGTTTCAAGCCATCATGGACAGTGCAACTATTATGGTTTTTCAAATATTACCTTTCATGTAGTTGTGTTATAGAGCTACCTGTGAGTTATTGTCTCACAAAATAAGGAACCAATTCTGAACAGCTGACACGAGTCATTGGTAATTCCAGATTTACTTTCTGTACTAACCTACTTAGGTTTGTAACAAAAATCCCCGCCTCTGGTCTTCATTGACTGCTTGCAAACAGGAGCTAAAACTCGTTATGGTAGTGGGTGTTTCCTTTTTGAAATACTGGTAGCGGTAGACCAATCACAGCAGACTGGGGCATTTGACGAACCAGAGCAGCATATGCTCTCTGAAACGAGTGAATCCGTAAGAACGAATCATCATCGTTTTTGACACTGGAGAGAAAAGGTAATGCAGCAATTTAAATTATGAGCATGTTAAATTGTTTTCTTTACCTTGTATGCATATAAATCTATTATATGACAGCTTTAGGCATGTTTCAAAACTATAATTCGTGCGCTTTAATATTGCACTGGTATGCTAAGTTTCGAGTAGCAGTTAGTTATAATGTAATTTTTATAATGACTTTTAGCCAACTATGTCAAACACAAGAATTTACACCAATGTGCTAAAATATTGCTAAATTGCTTCCTCATTTGGATAAATATTTAACACTAGTGACTATAGTAGGATAATATCCAATTTAACAACTTTAACAATCTCTGACTAGATTAAAATATGGTATTATATGGCCCGATGCAAATACACCACAACGAAAATGTACAAATCACCATGGCTGTTACAAAGCACTGACACCCAAGGCTCCGTCCATAAATGTTAAATAAATGTCTTGTAACAAAAAAAAAATCTCAACACATCAATCATTATATGTTTTTTCTTTAATAATCAACCAAACCTCCATGTAGTTATGCAAAAAAATTTTCAAACCTTCTGACCAATCAAATTTGAGATTTCAACAGTGCTTGGGTATAATATACCTGTTAGTTGCCCAATGTTTCTGTTCACCTTCCCGGTTTCTGTAGAAAATCGCTAGAAACCAAGATGACTGCCATATTTATATACAAAATAAATGAATGTGTTTATGATGCGATTAGGACTTTTTGGCTGCTGGAAGAACTGGGAACTGACTGGGTAATACATATGGATCTGGAACATTCAGAGACAGGTTCTTTAATAATGACCTCCCGCTTTCCCATTCACAGTGTTAAGAAATATATACATTTAACCCCAGAATGGCAAGCAGCAGCAGGGATACAGTTGAAACACCATTTGAATACTGGTAATGTTTTGGTATCAGTTGGCTTAAACTTGCTGCTGCCTTGGAGGACTCAACACCCATTTTTGATATGATCATCTGTCAAAACGTGTTATTAGAGCATGATTATATGTCATGGTTTGTAATATTATGATTATACATTAATGTTCATGCTTCCCTTTGGTAAAGGAAATAGCAAGAGCTTCATAAATTATTTTGTAATTACACTAAATTAACACGGCTTATACAGACCGCTGAAAATGAGTTTTGAGAGAACCTGAAAGGTACATTAACCTCAGTGACTCACAGGTGTTAAAATGTATCAGTGATTGTATATCATTTTCATATTAAAATCAGATTGCAATGTGACACTTTAATGATGACATTCAAGTGTAGAGTCAATTCATTGGATACACATGTGAAGCAGTATATACTGAAATATCCCTACGTAAAAGATCATATTAATGCACTTTAATTCACTGATGCTTTACATAGTTTACATTGAGTGCCATAGTAAATGCTACTCTAGTTGCGTCACTGCAAGTACAGTCTATGCCAACTTTTCATGAGAGAGTAGTTTTCTGTGAATGGGAAATGAGTGAAAGCACAAAATATTAATAAATTCTATCGCAGTATGTAAAGCAAAGGCTTATGCTAAAAATCCAATAATAATTGATTTAAAGGCTATAAACTTTGTTCATTAGAAGGTTATACTTAAAAATATTGGAAGTATACCTAAATGTGTCACTTTTATGGAGAATGAACTGGAAAGATGTCATTTCGAAAAGGGTGTGATTATATTTGAAATTTGTCCTGCGGCATTTTTCTGGGAGCTTGTAAAGAGCTAAAATTTAATATGATGCTTTCAGTCAGTTTAATTGAATTTTAATTGCCACTTTGGGCAGAAGGCTTAGTTCGGATCAATAAAATATTAAAGCTTGGGTACTCCAGTGTGGAATGGGCTCTAGTAGTCTGCTGCATGGCAAACTTGTGTGTTTTCGAGGGGGTTTTGGCTAACAATACGTCTGTCACATCTTCTAATACTAGTGAGTGGGTAAATAAGGCAGGAAGAGCAAGCACTGGATTCCATTAATTAAGGAGCCAAGGAAGAGGAGCCGGTCACCTTCAGAGTCAGGCCTTTAATGTTCCAGAGCTATAAATATTTTGAAATGTCACACCTCGACAAGACAGTACCAGGCCAAAAACGAGCTATAAATCAGCAGCAGAGAAAGACCAAGAAGGAAAAGATGGCTCTTTGGTATATTAGAAATAATTACTAATACAAAAAGGCTAATGCAAGAGCCTATAAATTACAATAAAAGGGACTATTAGGAGATTATTAGTTTATAAAGCTATGTGCTGGTCCTTGAAAATTACCCTTTGTGAATACTGCAGATCTTTCTACAACCATAAATTATGGCCAACCAAATGATTTCAGATAATATTTCTGAAGTGTATGATTAAGTTCAGGTTAATTGATTGAGCTAACTTTTTGTTATTCGTGATGACATTCATGAAGATGGTGTTTATGAGTTCAGCACTAAACACACTGTAACCTGTGCTATGCTTCATGACTAGTAAATGCCTCTCTCAAAGAAGAAATATCCAGGAGCTTTTTAAATCAAATTTTATTATATGCCAAATTCAAGTTGATATTTTAATGACGATGGAGCTGTCAACATAGGCCAATTCAGGATCAAGGCCACTGTCCAGTATGCTCTCTAGATCTAGATTAGTCCTGCACAACAATCAGAGAGAATTTATGCTTCCCCCCCTATGGACTGATGGGAGACTGAGAAACGGTATCAGTCACACCAAGGACCATAAAAGTCTAAATTAAATATCAAATTGAACCACTGATGGATGACGCCCAACATTAAATCCCAAGATTCCACATAGAGAAATCCTGCTCACATGACTGTAAACCAGACAACACTGCCAGTGGTAGTATTATCTGTTCAGCAAAGTTATACTATCACAAAACCACATGCACATACACTGACACCCCAAGTAAGAAGAACTCCAGGCAGAGTCAGCCAAGTTACCCTACATGCACTGCAATTTCAAGCAATATGTTAGCTAAATGGAAATTTAGTCAAATATGTAATTCATGGCATGAAAACTACTTCCAAAATCCTGATGTAAGTGTTTGAACATAAGGCATTTCAAAGTCATTGTGCGTTTATTTATAACCTGAGGATAGCTCTCCTCCGAGACTCAGTGTGACAATAGCTGCTGTCATGTCCCCGTGCTGTGGTATGGGATTGCTCTAATACCCTCCATCTTACAAGAGCTAAAATTGCTTGGCTAAAACTGTACATTATGAATCATCCATTGTCCCTTGCTTGCATTATCCTCCAAGAAAATCCCAATCTGCATCTGGGCTCCTGCCTGATGGACACACCATTATTCACAGGGCACCACTTATTCACAAGGCGCGAGGACGACAGCAACACTGAGCGGCAGTAAAAAGAATGCCTTAAGATTAATCCCCTTGCCCCCATGCACCGCTTTCGTATGTGTGAGAAATAGAACATCCCTCGCCTTAATCAAAAACTTTTTTTTTTATCATTCACCAACTTTATATAGGGATATTCATATTCTCTGCTTGCATGTCAAAATGAGATGGAGGGGAATGCTTTTGCTTTTGTTCTGGAAAAAGGCAGAACAATTTAGCAAAGTCAGCTCATCTCTGCCGTTACAAGCATTATCCTCTTCTCCAGAAACTAACAAAGCCCCCATCTTGATGTGTTACACAAGCACAGTAATGAGCTCCTGACTCCTCACAAATGCCCTTACACTCCAGTCAATTTTCTCAGCATGCTGTGAGAAATTGGGCTAATGGAAGAAACATACTAAGAAAAATTAAATAAAACTTCTTTGCTGGGTAAAAAGGCGGCAAGTTCATTGAAGGTCCCTTTTACAACTGTTAAAGAATGTATAGCAAGCTGACCCGAGTGGTTTGACAGTTTCCAAATTTTTAAAATAGTTTCTGCTCCTAGTTCTACTACAGTCAGGTCCATAAGTATTTGGACAGTGACAATTTTCATATTTTTGCCTCTGTACACCACCACAATGGACTTGTGCCCTATGCTCCATGGGATAGGCTCCAGGATCCCCGTGACCCTGAGAAAGGAGTAAGTGGTAGAAGATGGATGGATGGAAACATGATGTGATTGAAGGGTAGAATTTCAGGTTTAATTCAAGGGGTTTAACAAAAAAAAATTGCATTAACTGTTCATGAATTGCAGCCAATATTGCAGAGTCAGTTGTAGATCAGTGGTTATGCTGTTGGACTACTGATTAGAAGGTCGTGATTCAGATTGTGAGTTCAAATCCCATTTCTACCAAGCTGCCACTGCTGTGTACTTGAGCAAGGCCCTTAACACTCAAATGCTTAGTTGTATAAACAAGAGAAATGTAAGTCACTCTGGATAAGGGTGTCTGCCAAATGCCATAAATGTACAGCCCTGGAATCCCTCCATTTTCACAGGCTCAAAATTAATTGGACAAACGAGCATGATCATCAATATTCTGGAAATGTTTCACTGTCCAAATACTTATTAACCTCACTGTATGTCTAACATATTTTTTAATCTGAGATTGTTATCATCTGATTTTCAGTGAACATGAAGTCAGAGTTGAGCTACAGGAGGATGCTTACAGATTCAGCATGCTAAGTTAAGGTAGCTAACGGACTATCACTGGGGTGTGAATTTATTTCCGTCAAGGTGTTAATGAATTGATGGCCGTGAGTGCAGAGTTCTGTCAAACATGGGATAATTTACACTGGCGTTTGAATACTGCTATTAATTGCATGGAATCTGGTGTGTTTCTGACTAATATTGAAAGATCATAGAAATAAGCAGATCAGGAGTATGTGCTAGCGGAAATCCCTGTAATAAAGGGATATGGGTTTGGATGTTCTTCAAATATAATTGTGACTTTACTGTTCTTAAATAAAGATTATAAGCAATTCCACACATAAAACCTGCTAGACTTTTTGACTAATAAGGCATGTGCTGAAACAGAAACACTGTATAGGTCACATATTTTTTCAGCATTTACTCTATATAAGTTTATCTGCACTATTTAAGCTATAATTGAATTGAATTGATTCTATGACTGCAGGTTACTTTGAACCTGGCAAAGACAGTTAGTGAACTTTTTGTCCCGCCTGTATTTACTGTGAGAAGAGTTGTGCAGCGCGAGGACTGCAGTGTTCACTGGGATTTTCCGAGACATGCCGAAGGAGCGGCTGGGAAGTCGCCGTGCGCAAAGTCTAAATTGGCAGCTGGCAGGCAAATGAATTCAGTGTGAAGTGAACCCACAGAAGTGCAGGTTCCTGCTGCTTGGGCAACAAAGGCCCTCCATGCAAGACATCTGCTGCTCTGTTATCAGAATACATTTAGTCACGTGCCCCTCGGCTCGGCCCCTGCTCCTCTATTATGTCAGCTGGGAGCCCGCTCCTCTCTCTCTTTTACTCTCTCTTTCTCCTCTCTTCCTCCAAGGGCATTTTAAAATCTCTTGTTCTCACTCATTTACTGCTGTAATCCGTCCCCTTTTTGGCTCCTCCATTTAGTTAGTTTAGAGCAGGCAGATAACCCACTGACTTACTGCTATCTATGGATTCTTAAGCTTGAACTTAGTGTGAATGATCACAAGTGGGCCTGAGGAAATGCCATGCAGAATCTTAATGAGTTAGTCTCACAGAGGCAAAAGTAAATTGAGCTTACCACCATGATAAATTAACCTAATGAATGCAATTGTTCTGTGGCACGCTAGCTTGGGTTGGTGCCAGATGGTTGATACTTAGCACCCACAATTTTTTTCCCCTCATAACAGATAATAACCATTAATGTATGATAGAGACCAATTCCAGAGAGTTGGTTTTGCTTTCATGTAGAATAAATTCAGATTAGACATTTGCATTTCCTGATTGTTCTTCGTTGATTTGTTGTTAATTGTTTTTTAATGCTAAATGTCAGCAAGAAATAAAATTCTATCATGTATCCAGCAATCAAAATCCTCAGCCCCTAAATGTAGCCCTTTGCTTTAGTTTAGAGTTCATGTCGTGCTTCAGTTATTTCACTATTCTATATTTCACTTCACATGGAGAAGCTTTAAGAAGACAACCAAAAAACATATATTCCTTAAAAAACCTCTGACACAGAAAGCGTGGCATGCTACTGATTTTGTTTGTCTTTGTCATTGATAAGTTGCATGAAATCCTCCAATTTGTTCACTGTTCAGTAAATCCAGCAACTGTGAGGCAATGATAGGGAGAATGAAGATGAGCCATGTGCATTTAGCAGCCTCTGTTTTAACTCTGCATATTCACTGTTTACTTAAGCACTTAATCCTACAGAGAGTATATAATTTAGAGAGCATGCCTTATCCCTCTTTATCCTCCTTAACAGTGCAGAATGTAGTGTGCAGAAGCTAGTTAGTTAAAAAAGAAGCCCAGCTTGGGTGGGTTGTTGTCAGGGAAGAGAGTGGCATGTATCCAGATGTTCTCTGCTTTTTTTTTTTTTTTTTAAGGATATCAGTGACACCCCAACATAAGGACCCCTCTCCCTACATATCCACTGGAGCAATTTGCCCAATAATGACTCTTTTCGCCTGGGGCTCAGCCACATCTGTGCTTCTCTCCTTCTCGCTTCTCTCAGTATCTCTTCATGCCTATATCCATTCCATCTTCCAGTCTGGGCATCACTCGGATGAAACATTGCTGCCACATATCTTCCTGCCATAACCGGCTTAACACTTTTGTTATTTTCAGAAATAATTTTCCAAGTCAATTTAACCTGATTTACATTTAGAACTCGATTTTTGCAATCACACAAACACAAAAATCGGGTTGTAGCCATTGTAGAGTGTGGATGTTGTAGAAACATTTTGGTATTTATGTGACCATCAGCACAGACAGTAATTTGGCAAAAAAATTATAAAATGGTGCACTTATATTCAGTTCAGTTCAATTCAATTTTATTTGTATAGCGCTTTTAGCAGTGAACATTGCCATAAAGCAGAATTACAGAAATATACAAATTCGGGATATACATTTTTTAATTTAGAAATGTATCTTTAATGAGCAGGTAAGTGCAACCCTGGCAGTATTTTGTATTTGGCTGCTGTTATAAGTTAAAAGTATATGATTGTAGGATGCTTTTTAAGTGATTGGTAAATTTGGGGTGATGCTTCTTTCTTTCTTTCTTCTTATTCTTGACTAATGAGTACTTTCACTTCTGGTGGATTGTAAAGATGATAAAATTAGCTTTAACTTAATTTTGTTCAGTGTGTTTATGATGAAAATTCTTTTAAAAATGTATGTATCTGCACAGTCAAGCAATCATTTAATGCAGTTCTTTCTAGATGATCTATAGAGCAGTTACACTAGCACAAGGCACAAAGTTTTGCAAGCTGCACACCAGCATCATCGGTTTTGGCTTGAGATGTTGAGATATTGTTCTTTTTGTACTAAAATTGATCGTGTATGCTTTGCATGGCTTAAAAATCCTTTTGAGAAATCCTGTCACATTAGCTAGCTTCCTTCCTAGATTGCAGTGCAATTGAATCTTTCTAACTCTTATACAACCGCAATTCTGAAAAGTTGGGACAGTATGGGAAAATGCAAAAAAAAAAACAACAACGAAACAAAAGTTTTATTTGAAAATTCAGTTCACCCTGTACTATATTGAAAACACATTAATAACACATTATTTGATATTTTACTATGTGAATTTAATTTATTTTTGAAAATGTACACTCAATTCAAATCTGATTACAACACACTCCAAAGAGGTTGGGACAGTCGACTGTTTACCACTGTGTAACATCACCTTCTGTTTTAATACTTATATAGCATTTGGGCACTGAAGATATCAGTTGGTTAAGTTTAGCAAGAGAAATTTTCCCCCATTCATCCATTATGCATTTCTTTAGCTGTGCAACTGTAATGGGCCTTCATTGCCTTATTTTGCATTTCATAAACATTCTCAATCAGTGACAGGTCAGGACTGCATGTAGGCCATGCTAGTACCAGCACTGTCTGCTTACACAACCATGTGCTTGTAATCCAGGCAGTGGACAACCCGCTCAACCACCTGCGCCACAACCGCCCCGATTGATTGCCTCATCTGTTTCACATCACCTTCTAATTTCAACTTATCACATCGCTATTAGTCCTAAATTGCCCCTGATTGCCCAACCTTTTTGGAAAGTGTTGCATGCATCAATTTCAAAATAAAAGTTTATCTTCAAGAAACTAAGCAGTTGATTAGGTCAAACATCAAATACCTTGTCTTTATACATTTTTTGTTTAAATACAAGTCAAAGTACCTTTTATAAATCACACCTTTTTGATTTTATTAGCATTTTCCATACTGTCCCAACTTGAAAATTTGGGGTGTACAAGCCAATATAAGGGCTCCGTCTCCAATTTGCCATGATCAGTAGAACTAATAAATAGGCAGTAAAACAAATACATCCCTTCACTCAGTGATTCATTCAGCTAAATTACAAAAGTAGCTAAATACTAACGATCTATATTAGCTAACATTAGCATGGTTATAACAAGCTCATGTTGAATGGATAGTGTACGCATCTTGTCATTTCAGGTCTTTATACATGACAAACCCATTCAAAAAAGGTTCATATAAAGGGACCATAGTATGGGAAACATTGATCATCAGCACCCATTCTGATACAAACAAGCAAGAAAAAATACTGAGAAATTGTACTTAAGTGAAAAAATAGATATGTCAAAATGTTATGCAGTTGAACAAGGAAGTATCTAGCCAAAAATGTACTATAGTAAAATTAAAATAATTGTTACTTTTATTTGTAATCAAATGTTAAAAATCAAAATGTGCATGAAATAAAAAGGCATGGATTCATGGGAAAAGTACATTTTATTACTTACCTAAAACTGTTATAAGCATCTATGCAATCAATCACTGCAAGTTTGCTGGTCATATGCATGACAGGTGCATTAGTATTTTGCTACTAATATTTTGCTAATTAATTCATTACAATTAAAATATTCTGTAAATAACAACTTAACTTGGTTAACCTAACTTGGGCTAACTATATTGTGTAGCATGAAACAGGCACTGCAGATGATGAATTGACATGAATGTTGATAGTTGTTATACTGATTAACTTGATTAGACGCTAAACCAAAATAAAAGTGTAATAATAAATAAATAAATAAATAAATAAAATCAGTGAGACACCAGGTTAATTTGCACTAAAAAGGTTTCTGTAAAAAGTTTTTCAGTTATCTGTATTTTAAACACTTCCTTCAATTACTGAATGATTTTGATTTACATCACCTACATGGTGTGTTACTGAACCCAAAGGAACAAGAAAGTAAAACATAGGGCACCATTTCACATCCTGAATAAATTATAATTCCATTGTAATGTTTGCAACAGCTGGCTTAAAGTCTTTTATTTTAAATTGTTTATTTGTTATGTTTATAAGAACCTATTCCAGTAACACTGGCCATATAGGTAGGACACCAGTCTATCTAGTGGCAATTTAGAGTAGACAATCCACCTACCTGCATGGTTTTGGGAGGTGAGAGGAAACTGGAGAACCCCAAGGAAACCCACATGGACATGTGCAGAACATGAACAACTTCACACAAACAGTAACCCAAGCTGAGGATCAAACTGGGGACCCTGGAACTTTTATACAGCTAAATCTATCCACTGCACCACCACACTACCCCTAATGATTGTAGTTTTCATTAAATAAATATATGATGTTTAATCAGATTACCATATCACTCAAACATCTGGATTCAGATGAAAGGAAAGCTGTTAGAAATTCACTTGTGCTCATTTTACTCGTGTTCATTTAGTAGCCCAGATGCAAGACTGTTAATGAATAGACATTTCATTACAGACACCACCCAGAGAAACCATGAGTATAAATGTTTGGATAAGATTTTGGCATGAACTATAAGACATATGTATGTATAACTGTATGAAGATATGAAGTTTATGGTGAATAATAGAGTTAGTGTTTATTTTATTTTCCAACATACTTAACATACTTAACATAAAAACATAAGATTTTTACTTGACCTGCCTCTTCACCAAGCATTTAAATTGATGCTTTCCTATTTAAAAAAATATCCTATCTGTGTTTTTTTCATACTGTGCTAACCATCACCTCCTTTTTGTAGGCTGATAGTACTCTTAGTGCCTGACCTAATGAACTAGCATGAGGATGAGTTTTTGATAGAGACTACAAAGCACTTCTGTAAGTCATTCTGGATAAGGATGTCTGCCAAATGCCATAAAAGTACATTTAAATGTACTTGAGCACCTATTTAATAAGGTAATTATTCTTTAAATATTTCAAAGAAAGTTTACTTTTTATTCATGTATGACTATTGTTTACTTTATACAACATATACCAATGTGGACCTGTAAATGTAAACATAGTAATTTAAATATACATCACAAGTTTATCCTAGGAAATGGCACAATTACTGTAGCTGAGGTTTCAGACTGAAAAGCCACTTGAAATATTGAATATAAACCTTAAACAATAAAATGGGTCAAGAGAGGTTCAGGAAAACCTTGGAAATGTGGGGCCTTGTGTTTTAAATCTGCATGCTAGACTCTTTTGATATAGTATAGTTTCAGGCCTTATTGCTGAGTTTTCATTTTATATTACATTCTTTTATGCTGTTTGATCCAGCTGTGCACACACATGGAGTTCGATTATGAGAGAGGAACACACACACACGCACATATACTTGCATGTGTGTGCACACGAATGCATCCACACAGACGGCCCTCACACTCTCAGCACACACACACACAGACACACACATGCTAACACGAACACACGCACACACACACAGTGCTGGCTGGTGTGCTCACCCCCAGTCTTGTTTTCAGGTTCATTAAGCCCCAGTGCTCCACAGTTTGGCTGACAGGATGAAGAACAGTGGTGAGATCTCACCCTGCAGGTATCTATGGCTATTATTATTGGGAAAAAGGCACTCTCGTTAGGGTTCTTGTTATAACTTGAGGAGGCTAATTAGGGGGACAAGAACTGCTTGAAAATGAGCCGCTTACACATGTGGACTTTTGGTTTAAAATATCCTCCGAATTTTTGCAAATGCTCTCCATATCATTTTTCTATTCACAGAGTCCATTTTTAAGAGAGAGACACAGAGAGAGGGAGAGGGAAGTGAAGGACAGACACTGTCAGCCATTTGAAAGCCTTTATGAAAATGATCATCCAATTAGCAGCTATGATCAGATCAGGCGTGAGCCCTCTCTGGAAGACTGGGTAATTTCCTCTCTCGCATGTGGTGTAATTTCACTGAGCTCAAATGAACTCACGAGAGAAAATTCAGTTAGTTTTCTCATCACTGGTAATTAAACTAATACATAGGAAATGCCTCTTCGAAAATGCATGAGCCCTAGAAGCCACCTCATTAACATGATATAATTTTTTTGGCAGAAAATGTATCCAACGTATTATCGGTGCGCTCTTTGACTCTCGCTGCTCTCACCGTGGAAAACTGATCAGATGGTAGAAAAAACATTGTTATTTGCCCATCTTATAATGAAGTACAGCTCTTCATTAACTGTCTCTTCTTCACACGTATCATTTTGTCATCACCACTCTTTTACTTCTCTCTAAATTTATCCATCAGAGGTTTTTACAGTGCGATCCTCCCATGATATGCATTTAGCACATTATTTAAAACAAATATTGATTATTTTTCCCATAGCATATACAGTGGATGAGCTGAGCCAGGATAGTGCTGAAAAGCAAATAAAGCAAAGTGACAGAAAAGGAAGAAAGGCAGCATGCTAAAGGAGGATTCGCCAGATTTGAGAGCCGTAAAATCGAGACAGATCTGATAGTATTTATGCCACTTAATGTAACTGCTGGGTAGGGGCTTTTGTTGAAACATGAGTTAGTTCCAGTGTTTAACCCTACAAAATGAATTTCTGCACCACAGCCAGGACCACTCCATCATCAGCCTCTTTAGGGAGAGTCACTAATGTCATTAGCTGGGAGTTAATGAAATGCAAGGATACACTGCTTAGTTTTACAGATTACAACAAGGCAAGTGTAAATTTCACTCTGTGTGACAGAAAGGTGAATCCAGACAGGATGCTGAATGATATAAGTGCAAGAGCAATGCCAAAAATTTTGGATCATCACCACTTAGCTCAGCTAATGCATTTTACACTGCATACAAAATATTTGAACTTATTTGGCATTGCAGTTTGACCCAGGGCATAAAATGATTACAGTACTTGTAATAAAAGTTCAACTGTAATGCATTTAGAAATTACTATTTTTCACAGCTGCATGGATAAATCGCATATTAAAGTTACTAGTGAACTGGGTTGTTAACAGGCCACAAACTACAGTGATATCCTACTTCAGCCTGGCACTATGAGGGCTTACATTATTGTGACTTTGCATCTTAAATCCCCTCCTTCTATTGTATTCCCCCCACAAGAGCTAGCCCCAAGCCAAACAGCCTGAGTGGGTGAATACTTATTAGCATGTTGAGAGGAGGAGAAAAGGAAAGAAAAGCGGAATACATTTTAGTCTAGTCTCTTAAGATGTACATGTTCATTACAGATGGTGACTGCTTGGATGCAGACAAGGAAGCACCAAGACAGAGAGAGAGAGAGAGAGAGAGAGAGAGAGAGAGAGAGAGAGAAAACAGCCCATCGCCGGCAGCAGGGCGATGCAGAACATTAACACTATAATTTACATAAAATTACTTACATACTGCTGCAGTAATTGAATTTGTTTGACCAGTACTGTGCAACTGTGAGGAATAGATTCAGAAAGGCTCACGGGGAGAGCTGCTTAGTCTTCCAGATGGGCGACTTTCCCTCTAAATATTACCCTGAGAAAATGAACAATAGTGACACTATAAAAATCCTGATTTTATTCATGAACGTTTGCTCATACGCACCTGCTCTACACACTCACATCCGCAGTCTCGACTGGTGCATATGACAAACATTTCCAACACAGGATTTAAATAGGAGGTCGTATTATTTTGTGTGTTTAATTTGCACTTGGAGTCTTGCTGCATTTCTCCTGCTAATAGGACACAGCAGTGGTATTTGAGTTACTCAAAATAATACAACATTCAATATAAAATATGTATTTTATGCTTTAATTATACTGAATACTGATTTGTTTGTGTTACATTTTCTCATGTCAGTCTATATAACTTAAAATCAGTGCATGGTTTCTTCAATTTTTGATATATTTACTGGTATTGTCCTCATCTTGACACCGGAATTTCTGATATACACCTTAGGTATGCATGAATTTGTTTAACAAGGTTCATGTCCCTCTCAGCGATCAGCATTCTGTCAAGCACTTCCCTCTGTCAACAAGCTTTTCTTTCTCGCTGTCTATCTCTGTCTATCTGTCCTTCACTCTTCCTCTCTGTCTCTCCACTACTGAACCCCTCCCTTTCCCCTTCTGTCTTTCCCACCCCCTTTCTCAGTCACTCCTTTCCTTAACAAGTAAATATGGGAATGCTGTGCTCTTAAACAGAGGTTTTGCCCATGTAGCCAGATTTCTGCCCTTGTCTCCTCTCATGACTTGGAACTTCAGAATTTAGCAGAATTAAATAGATCTTAGTTTAAAAGGCTGGTGAACCTTTGACAGGTGAGCTGTCACTCTCGTATCTCTCTGAGCCGGCCTTTAGATTCCACCTGCTCACAGCTAACCCTGTCAACTGACAGATAAAAATACCCACCACCACCAGAGAAAGGAACTTAATGTCCTATTCACCCCTGTCACCATTCGAAAATTGCTCAATCTTTTTTTTTTTCTCTTAGTGACATATTATTATATATTGTTTCCTTGGAAAAAAGCATTCCAGTGTTATTACCATTAAAAATATGAAAGTTTGAAAAAAGCCACGTAACAGGACATTTAGGCGAGAAGGTTGAGAGGGGAACAATTGTAAGGATGTAATTATTTAAAATAGTCCGCTAATGTGTATTATCATGTCATTAGATGTAAATGAGATGGAGCTAAAAGGCCTGAAGTTGAAGACTTGTGACTTGCCTGAAAAGAGACACAGAAAATGAGTGCAGTAAAAAGATGGAGGGCCATTTTGAAAGCCCTTAAGACACATTTCCATCTGTGCAGCATATGCAATAGCAAATACTCACCTTCTGAAGTGGAATAGTTGTATTTTTTAATGTCACCTCTTTACATCACTAGAAAAAAACATTTTTTAATATATTCACAGAAAAATTAAGCATAAAATAATGACCTAGTAAAAACCTTAATATGCTGAAACACTCTGAGCTGGAAAATGAAGTACAGTAGTATGTGATGGCTGAGCCTGATGTGTGAGGTTGCTGTGAAAAGAAAGCAGCTTGTGTATTCTAGCATTTGATCCCCAACATGAGCGAGCATCATTCCACTCCAGCAGCTTAATAAGGCTGTCTGGCCTGCCAGCTCTTTATGGCCCGAAGCCCTGTTATCAGAAACATTAGGCTGAATATTAATGTCCCACAGCGAGACGAATACCATTAAGCCTGACTGGTCATTTCTCTCTGTCCTTTCTCACCACTGTACAAGAATTAATGAAATGTGGGTAACACACAGGGGAAAAAAGCTAGTGGACATGAGAGATTTTTTTAGTGATTTTTTTTTTTATTTAGCTTGAAGAACAAATAAATGACCAAATGACATGTTTCTTGGTACAAAAAAAAGGAGTCACTGTTGTGACACCGAACAAATACATTCCTGTTCTCATTTCTTATTCCATCAGATTTCCTAAATTAATTATTTCCCACAAGACCTTTGTATGAGGTTAGCTGGTAGAAAAGTGCTAAAAATGACAGTTTGATTACGACCTTCCTTTTTTCTCACTGCCTCAGAAGAGGTTTATATTTGAAGCAAGTCTTGAGCTGGAAAGCACTTATTACTCCCTAAGTGCTGTGGGGTTGCATCCTGGGCACAGTGAGCTGTTAAGGGATATAATTTGTGCCGAATAGCCAGAGGAGGGCTTTTGATATGCAGAGAAGTCGACCCCTGCACAGCTCCTTTAATTGGGTTTTTAATTTTCCAGGCCATCTGACAATATCAAACATGATCCCTGAGCTTTGCCACAGTGATTGCAGGCACAGTGACAAGACAGCCTCTGTGTGTGTGTGTGTGTGTGTGTGTGTGTGTGTGTGTGTGTGTGTGTGTGTGTGTGTGTCTGTCCAAGGCTTGGGGAGGAAATAGAGAAATTAGAGAAGAAAGTATACATTGGAAAGCTCTGAATGGAAATTTGTTCAAAATGGTTGTGAAGCCCTCCTGTGGTTGAACTCACTCCCTCTCTCTAATTCTCTCTCTCTCTTTCTCCTGGGCATGGAGCCTGAGGAACAGTACCTCTGGAGTTTTTCTGTTCCCTGTTTGTCCAATCAGCAAGACCACACAAAGACTTTCAGTCTCCTAATCTCTTAACCAAACAAGACAGCAATTACACTCCTCGATAAAGCAGGAACATTTCCATCCCGTCTGACAGTGGAGTGGGTGTGTGAGTGCCTCTATCTCACCAACAGCCTCGGGTTTGTTTAGATGGGGTTTAGAAAAGGAGAAAGAGATTTTTCCCCCTCTTTCTCTGTTTCCCTATGCGAGCCCATTCTGCAGCACCTGCCAGTCAAATGTGTTTTAGTATTGACACCTGGTCTTCTCATAATAACCAGCTTAGCTCAGCATGCAGTGTGCAGAAACTGTGTCAATGAGTGGTAAATATGGCCACAATGAGATAATGCTACACTATCATAATAAGATTAAGCAGTTTTTGAACCAATAATATTTCACTGTGACTTCAACCTCAAGTAAGGGTTTGACCATTTAAACCATTTTGTTGCACTGTGTTATGTTTCTATTTTTGTCCAATTGTCACGTACTCCATTTTATTACATCACAATTTCACTATGAGGCATGAGAGAACAAATTTAAAGAACACTTTTTTTTCTGATTTGGAAGCACCATCCATACCCAACTTATTCTGTCCTGTGAACAAACCCATATCTCAATGATTGCTCTAAGGCCTACCCTACTAATCTTTCCTCAATATACAGTATATCAGTAGTATAGTCTCTGAAATGCACATTTACCTCCTTGCTTTTTCTTGCTCTTTCTCTTTGTCTATGTCATTCACACACACACATACACACACACACACACACACACCCTGGAATCCCATTAAAGAAATTGTTAATTGCAGCAGACAAATGTTAATGGTTTTAGCAACAAAAGCATCTGCATGTATGAAAAATTTGAATCCACCAAGTAATAATTACATCCAATATTAATTTAATTATACCATTTGTGTGATACAGTAATCTAGGAGGGTTTTTCTAATCACACATGCTCTTATAATAAATTAGCAGCAGTGCGGGTGCAGAGAAGTCACTAGGGGAAACAAGGGATTATCTACTTCCAGTGGAAAAGCAGTGTTGTATTTGAATAGTAATGTTATGCAACTTCTGTTTTCTGCCGACCCAGAAAGTCTAAGCATTAAAATCTTTCAGTGCTCTCTTAAGAAACAGACATAATATGTGTAAAAAAAAGAAAGAAAAAAAAAAATATATA
>JAOUWY010000002.1:19816018-19829810 GCA_025728095.1 Prietella phreatophila
GTATACATACAGACTGGTGCTGGTTAATAGCATGGTTAATTCTGTTTGATCACCGTAATCCACTGATGAAACATTTCTATCCTGATGGGTGCGGTCCCTTGCAGTATTATTCTACCACATCCACAGGTTTGATGAGTCTGAAAATGATGTAAATATTACGCTATGGCCTTCACAGTCACCAGATCTCTACCAATTAAACAGTTATGGGAGATTTGGGACCAAAAATTCCCAGATTTGGGAATCTCTGCCAAGGCTCACTGATGCTGTTCTAGCTTGTAGTGGGCCAACAAATTACTAAGTCAATTTATTAATTTATATTGTTTTATCCTTTAATCTATCAACTATCTGTATATAATGCCTTGTATGCCTTGGAATGAGGCTTTCTCAAGTTTTAGTGACTTTTTTCCATTTGTTCTATTCATTATGATTATAGGAGTATTTGCAATAGTAATTAATGCTTAATTGGACTCAGTTCAGGTTGAGTATGCATTTTTAGAAGAAGGACAAAATGTCTCACAACTGCCTGCCATTAGCAGCTGGCTCAAAGCCTGATCTTTTTTTGCCAACATTTTTCATTCTCCATTTTTCTCACTTCCAGTTCAAGGTTTCCTTCTTTCCCACTCCTCTACCACAGGAAAAAAAATAGACTTTTGAGTTTGTTCATTTACTAAGAGGAAAAGTTGAAGGCCAGGACATTCTTTTCTTCTGTCAGATTTGCAAAGATTACCTCTATCATGATCCTATTAGCTGAAGAGAAAATGTGACTACTTAAAATAGATTTATGGAAAATGGCCTTCCTCAAGAACGCCATTTGGACAATTTTAAGCTCTCAACAGAAGTTTTCTCCTTCATTTATTCATTTCAAGAGGTCTCTATTTGTCTGCAGGTCTGAAAGTCATAATGCCAGAGGAATTCTCAAGTTCCCAGCATACAAGTTGTTGAGACTCATTCGATTTCTTTGGGGATTACTTCATCAAGGACCTGCAGGTTCCCAGAAAACTAACCATTCAATGACTCTTAGATCTCCATTAAAAATAATTTCATGGGAAAAAAATATTTGTTATGGTGATTTATATCTGCAAAGTGTAGTACAACTACAAGTTGACAAATTAAAATGCTTACAAAATCATTCAATGTCCATGGATGTGTCATGCAGGTCATGGCCCTCCTCATGGCTCAAGGCTGGCACCATATGTGATGAGTTGTAGGGTTGGTCAGGCATGGCACAAATCTCAGGTAGGTTCCCAGTGGCGGATGTGCTCTCTCAGAGGAGAGGAGGTGTTAAAACCTGAAGGGCTCAGCCTGGCTCTCAGCCCCTGAGCATACTACCATCTGCTGCCCTTCCCATCCCCAGCTGGGCTCTCTTTCATCCCTCGCCCAGGCTGCCCAAACAGGCCTGATGACTGAGCTTTCCCAGTCCTCCAAACTCACCATGCCACACTGCAGCACAGCCTCTGGAGCATACACTGCCTGAGTGAAAGAGATGGCATGGTGCTTCTCGCTGAGGTAATACCACACATAGATTTTGGGACATAAACATCCTTGGAAAACCATTTTAAAGTACAAGCTTAGTATTAAATATTGCACATTATTAAGTAGAGGATGCATTTAAGACTTACAGCCATGATATAATGCATATTACCATCAGAGAAATACAGCAAATGGAATTAATTTAAAAAGGCACCATGCATCAATTAAGATAAATCAAAATGGAATGAAATATAGAGGCATGAGACAACCAGTGGGGATGTGCAAATTTGCTTCACATTTTCAGAGATTAAAAAAGGATTTGAACAAAATGACTGACTCAACTATGAATCAACCTGCAAGAACATGTTCAGCTTTTTACTTCTCTACATGGGAGCAAATTGATTAAATGGAAAATATCACGTGAATAATTAAAAGCATTGATTAAGCAATGAGATAATATTTAATTAAGGTGCCTCATTAAAATTCCTCATACACAGCCATTAATGGGTCGTTAACACAAGTAATTAATTAACCAGTCTCTGAGAACAAAAAGAAATTCAGTCTATAATGAATAAATAGTTTGATGAAGTTAATTAGATAATCCTTTCTCCCAATCATAAGCAAATTATGGTGTGTGGCTTAGGACAAATATGTGCAAAATATTACTAATGTGTTGTGTTACTCATTAGGGGTTTTTGTTGTTGTTTAAGGATTAAATGTTTAGTGGTTTCTTCTGAGCATTAATATACATACAGTTTTACATTTAAAAAAATGGAGGATTTTATGCATCTTAGCTGATTCATTTAAGTATTTAGAATCATGTTTTTCTTATTAGCACTGATAGAGAAGAGAGAGAGAGAGAGAGAGAGAGAGGGAGAGAGAGAGAGAGAGAGAGAGAGAGAAGAGGGGTGGAAGATAAAGCTACTATGTCTGTGAGATCAGGGGTGCATCCCCCCAATGGGATTCCATGCCCCTGTAGTGTGAACAATCACCACCCATGATCCAGAGACTAACCAACGTGCATAAATAATATTAGTTATCTCCTATGGCTGTGCCTGACTGTCTGCTCTGTGTATGTTTAATCATGCGGGTGCTGACAGGATGGAACCATTTTTCTGCTGGAATAATTGGAGTCGTTGTTGCCCTGGTCATATGTATTAATCCTGCTTTCCTATGGCTGAGTCTTATCAGCACCAAAGCTTCCCTCTCATGGGATCTGCTGAGGCTTCTCACCACTGCCTAATCTGCCCTGAGAAATGGTTAACAGGATGTAAATGGTTACAGAGTTTAAATATGGTGCCATGTAGAACATATGCATTATTGTTAAGCTCTGCATGCAAGTTATAGATTACAGAGGCAGGGTGTTGATGCTATTGATTGATGGAATAACAAATATGCATATCACTTTAGATGCAAATGATCATAGGTTTTGTATCAAAGAATATGCTCAAGCTGCTGCCTCTGGTGCTGGTGAATGATTGAAGAAAGCCTGTTTGATCTTGATCTTGTTCTATCATTCCCCTCAATGTTTCCTGTCTGTTTTCTGCACCAGAGCTCAGTTTGCTCAGCTGAAGTCTGTAGCAGTGTGCCATTAAATTAGATATGTTTGAATTTCGTTCTTGGCTGGTATGTGGAAAATCTTGAAATTCAAATGTAGTACTAAAAGATAAAGGAAATACCATTTTGAAAGTATTGTTTGTTTAATCAAATGCTTTGATTAAACAATGCTATAATTTTTATTTAAATTGAATAAGTCTACTTATAATGAGTTGCCATTAAATTCAAGCCTTGCATATTTTTGCTTTTTTTTTCATCAGACGATTTTTGATAAAGAACAACTTTTATCTGTCACTTGTTTCAGGCTACACTCCGATCTCTACAATACAGAGCAGTGTTTAAATATTCATGACATGTTCATTATATTTATGTTAACAAATCAAGGCGCATCATTAAGTAGCTTCCAAGGAGAGGTGTGTTTATTCTCTTCTTTTGTTGTAGGTTTGTCACTATTATCTGTCAGATTCGAGGCATGCGTTCACGTGTTCACGTATCTGACAGAATGGTTTAGCAGTGGCCATCAGTTCCCACAGACAGGAAGTGTTGGGATTCAGCAGCTCTGGAGCCATAATTAGAGCTTTCTTTTTCTTCTGCATATCAGATGCAAAGCAGCTCAACCAGAGTGGGCTGTGTGATTAAGACATGTCTCTGTGTGATGTCTCCAAAAACCCAATGAGGCACAGTAGCAGATAGAAACACACCAGCAGTAGTAACTTGATTGGTGCCAGGCTTTAGAGGCATGCCATTTTTATTATTCTACAGCAAAGACATATAGGTTATTACGTGCTTTTTTCTCCTCAATTTTCATCCTTAACCAGGCAGTTTAATTAATTATGTTTAACCAGTTGCTCTAAAAAAATTGAATATAGCGTATAGAGATTCAAGCAGATGCAAAGTTAAGGACCTCATGTGATTCACAGCATGTATTGAAAGTTTGTGCAGAAATGAAGTGTTACGACTTTGAATACTTGTCGCCTTGACATTAAGTTAGGTGCTGAGCACATCTGTATGGTGGACATTTTTAAAGAAACTGTAACAAACCAAGCCCTGATATGAGGCCTAATTTTCAAGCAAACTCAGCAGAGATGCTCAGTGTGAGAGCGCCAAAGCTGGCAAAGTGCTCCAGCTGTGGGTTGATTAGGCCGAGGATGGGCCGCGGCTGGAGGACGGACATCTCTGCGCTTCCTGGGAGAATAAATTTGCACCTGCCCCATCCCGAACAATGGCATGGAGCAATGCACATAATTAAAAAACATGGTTAATTTGCACGCTTCTCTCCGGTTCTAAATTGGAATCCAGTTCACCACTGAGCGTGTTAATTTGTGCAGGAAACAGCCGGCTGAGAGGGGACAGCACAGTGTCAGTCAGACAGGCGCTGGACAGTAATGTCTGAGAGGACTGGGAGGTCAGATACTTATTTCTGCATAATGTAACTCATTTTTTATGGACTTATATGGAATAAAGCATAGGCAAGCAGAGAAGTAATGAAAGCCTCAGTGGTGGATAATCTGCCTAACATAAGCACAGAGATTTTCAGAGGTTTACCGACTTGATTGATGAGGCTTCTGTCATGTGTATATCTGAAACGCGGATGAATTATGACAGTTTTCATATTAAACAGACTTATCTGGAGCAAAAGAGCATTACGTGTGCTGAGTACATTGATAGCATCACAAATTGATGTGCCAATCAGTCTGCCCTGGATTCAAAGATGCAGATAAGGAACTGAAGGTCATTTAAAGCTGACATCTCTGTGGGTCTTCTTTCCGTTATTGATAGCATGTTATCCTCTGAATCTGGTCTTCTGGTACATGAGAAAAGATCATTTGGACTCTAGCTATTTACGATAGATTTACCAGATACAAGATCACACTGTCCATGTTTTACAGACATTCTCAAACACTAAGCTTAAAAAGTTCCATTTTAAAAAGTAAAAAGTCATTTGCTGGTAAAAAGAAAGACTATATTTCTAGGGTTTAGAAGTAATCTCGGTGATATTTGTTCTCTTAATGAACACAATGTCTTCACTGAGCCTTTATTAGTCCAGTAAAGAAACTAGAGGATCTCGAAAGATTCTAGCTGAAGTAAAATTGGCATGAGGCAATTCAAATAATCCTCGCTAGGCATTAAAGTGGGCAAATTCTAAGTAATGGCATTAGATTAACTGATGTAGGCTTTATATTAGGGAAAGCTTACTTATTGTGATTTGAATAAAAGCTCTTTTGATTATAGATGTAGGACTTAGATTAATTAACGATAACATTGAGGAACAGAATTCATTATAAATCTGAATTTGATATTCAGTGCTCTTACTTTTCACAGGAATGGACTCACTTGTGCACATCAAGTGGCCTAGAATCTCAGGAGTGGGGGAGAATTGAAGAGTGGTACATTTGGGTAAGATCAATCCTCACATTAGGCCAAGCTGTCATACCTGTGAGCAGGGCGTTGACAGGCGGTTTGTTTGGAGAGGAGGTCAGGCAAGGCACAGAGGAAGTGCAGGAATGCTGGGTACTCTCTGTGTCATTGGCAATGGGACGCAGCAGTGCCAGAGGTGACATCTTGATTTATTGACCCATCAAGGGTCATCTGGACCAGAGCTCAGGATCACAGTATTGGCCCATACAAGCCATTTCTCTGGTATTCCATAGTGAAATGTGTTTGTAGTGTGAGAGCAAATGTGTGTGTGTGTGTGTTTGTGTGTTTGTGTGTGTGTGTGTGTGTGTGTGTGTGTGTGTGTGTGTGTGTGCGCGTTTTGATTGAGTGCCTTAGACAGACTAGAAATATGGAAAAGAGAGGAAATTGCCATGTCAGTGTAAGGAATCAGTTTAGATAAATGTACTCCAGATCAGACCCCAGAGCACTCCCAGTTGCTATCAGCGTGGGCTTTTCTGTGGCACTTCACTACCATGTTTAGGAAGAATTTGCACAGTTGCCTGCACACATTAGCATGCTCAGAACAACATGTTGTTGTATAAGTTAGTTTCTCTACTGTTTTTTTTTGCCAATACTGCCACCTTTTACTGAGCCTTTACTGAATAATAAATCTGCAAATACACATCTCATTGCGCATTATATCTGCACTCGTTAATGCCAGTTGTCCTCTGTTTTGTTAGTATTGTTATATTAACAATCAGGAATGATGAAACAAATTAAAAGAGTTTCTTTCAAAAGTGTGTCCATTAAATTCTTTTTGCCTGCCTATTTGTCCTGTTTGTTTGGCACTGTTCGTCATTTCTTCTGCTTTCATCACCTCTGTAATGATGGCATTCAGGTACACACAGTACTAATGAGTAAGCACACAAACACGCCTCCTTACCCTCAGTTCATTTTAAGCTGGCACACACCACCGGCCAATCACAAAACCTGTTTGTTGCTTTGGTCCCGTGCGGCCAGCTGTTGTGTTTGTTTGGTGTTGGTAGTGCTGGTGGGGGGATGTTGACACTGTTGCCGCTGTGTTTCCTGCCCTGGCTGCCAGCTGCCAGGTCTCTATTCTTCCATTCTATCCTTTTCTGTGCGTCCCTGCTGACAGACGCCTCCATCATGCTGGCCTAACGTTACAGTATCGCCCTGTTTTAACTGCAACAAAGAGGAGTCCACAATGGGGCTTCACCTCTCAAAGCCACTGTATATCAACACTGTGAGTGCGCTGCATGATCAGAGTCCTCTATGTGTGTTTACACACACACGCACACACGCGTGCAGTTGATTGGCACAGAGTGTCAGGTGATACAATGAGCGGCAGCGACCGAAGTATACTCTGATTTTATTTTCAAATGGATAAAATGAGCTGATGAGATAGTTTATGTCTCATCATTTTGTGCTGTAGGGAACATCTGCTCGATACAATAACATTATTTCACAAACACTATTTTTTCACTCAACCAGATAGATAAAGTTTGTTTACTTTTATTTGTGGTGAAATGTTAACTCAGCTAAGAGTAACACAGTGGTGATTTTTATTGGATTATTTCATGAAATTGTTTGCTGTTTTTATTTAGTTTATCCACAATTGTCATAGTAAAGTGCTATATATTATGAAAGGAATAAATCACATCCTATTATAGGAAGATAATCAAAGACAGATTGGCATAATGTGGCTCGATGCAAATTTAATTATTACACAAGATTGATTATTTTCCTATAACTGTACCTCCCAAAATGTTGTATTCCTCTTTTATTTTATTGTACTTTTTATCAATTTATAGTCATATTTAGTCTCGCAGGTTTCTTTCTATCTCTTGAAGTTAATAAGATTTTTTTTTAAATTAAGCTTGTCTTGTTACACAGAAGTCAAGAGTCTTGAAGATCTGAAAACCTTACTGACACAAAGTGCTGACACTGGAGAATAATTTAGATTAATTGTTCAGCAGAACAACACTTATAGGTTTTTCTTTGTTAAATAATATCAGATTATTAAATTTGCCTATTATTCATGTTAGATTAATTAGATGTTACTATAGAAACGATAACCTATAATATAGACCTGAGACCTGATTTGTCTTATGTACAGCATTGATGTCAGAGCTGCTGTTACAGAAAATTAATCACCAAATCCAGACTCATGGCACAAGCTTTCTGTCTGATTTTACAAATAATCTCCATACCATCCACTTCAACCAATTTATACTTCTTATTATTATTTTTATTTTAAGATATGTATACACCTACCATGTGCCCTTTCTGCAGCAGTCATGTTTTTCAATGAAAGGGCTCTTTTGTGTGAATTCTATTTAGAGAGATTGCAATTACAATGTAAATGTCAAAGCTAAAGGCTGCTGTGTGTTGTTATAATTGTTGGTGTTTGTATGTGTGGGGTGGCAAAGGAAGATTTGGATGTTACCTGAATACAAAAGGAAGTTGGTGATTGTAGGATGAGGAAACTAAGATGAGCAAATGTGTCTAAAGAGTTTTCTGATCATCGAGTCCCTCACTGAGAACACTGACGTGATACACACACCTATGAAAACACACATACAATGAAGTGTGTTTCAAAAACAGACAATATCTAAAATTAGGAACGTGTCTTAAAAAAGACATGACACAGAGAAGGCGGCAATCCAGTATTTTTTCTTTTTTGTCTAAACTAAATACAGGATTAGAGGAGACAAAAATCACACTTTTGTGTTGTGGTATGTGAATTTTTACACACCAAAAAAAAAGCCCACTCAGCAATTTCACAAAGTTGAAAATCTATAGAAGGAGACCATGCCTTAATACACACAATAAAAGCTCCTTGAAAACAAATTGTTCACAAGTGAAGTGTTTAATTTTTCAGGGTTCCTTTGGCCATCTATTTCCATATTAGTTGTGAGAGGCAGGCCTGGCCGAGCTGGATGGATGACACTATCAGGGATTGAAGCTAATGGAGGAGCTGTATGAGTGATCTCTACCAGGGAAAGCCTATTAGACCTGACAGGGGGATGATGATATTAGACCGTCATCATTCAGAAGACACCACCCCCACACCTTCATCCATCTCTCCCTACATTTATCTCCATCTCTATCTCTCTACCACCTTCACTTTCCTGAGTCTGTCCCTTTTCCTTCGCTTCATTCATCTCTTCCTCTATCAGTCTCCTCTCCCTTTCTTCCCGTCTCTCCCATCATCACCAAGCCTTGATCGCTGCTCTCGCTCTCTCTCTCTCTCTCTCTCTCTCGCTCTCTCTCCCCTCTGCCCAAAGACAAATTTTGCCCTTTTCTTGGCCCATAAAAGATTTAACATTTCATTTCAGATTGTGGCAGATGCAAGTAAAAAATGGTCAAATGAATCTTACTTATTGTCTAGCCTGAGTGTGATCATGAGCTAAATATGAGCTGTCCCCCACACTGTAGCTATTGTGTTCCTGACCGCTTTGCTATCTGTATATCTACCATCACAACCCTTATGTTCTCATCATGAATGACATGATAAGTCTTCACTCAAATGATTTCAGTGTCGTGCTCCTCCTTAGTGGGGTTAAAAGCATGTTTTTATCCTCAAGAGGGCTTTCTAGTGAATAAATATATACCTAAGAAAAAAGCACAGCATGTCACTTTATTGGGCTCTCTGTATTTTAACTCTGCAGCTGTCAGCATGCGTGCAGCCATGTTTTCCTAACGGATTAAACACTAGAGCTGGCATGCATTTGTGGACCCAGTGAGTCATCCCTACTACTTAAAGAGCATGTGAACCTGTGACGCTCCCCCTGACCCCGGACCTGACCCAGTGGCCCAGTGACCTCAGAGACCCTTACTGCTCGGTTTTGTCTGTTTCACTGCACATTGTAAAGAGCAGGCATCAAAACCAGTGGAGGTTACAAGGAGTTGAAAGTCATTGTGTTGGTGCTAGCACTACCAGAAAAATGTATCATTTTTATATGTATTATCTTTTATATTTGTTTTCATTTTAGTCAGTATTTACTGAAAAAGAAAGTAAAATACTGCTTCTACAAACATAAGAGGACAGCTCATTTTAATTTCAACAACCTAACAAACAAAGCAAACAAAAAAGATGAATATCTTATTGTATATGTTTATTGTATATTATTTTAATAATAGACATGGTCACAAAACAGCTTTACAGCAATCCAGATGTAGATTTAGATCCCTAGTGAAGAAATTAGGGGCAACAGTTGCAAGAAAAACTCTCTGTGATGGCATGGGGAATCCTCTACTCTGTTTCAGTCATAAAGCTCAGGTATCAGGAGTACACGTACAGTTTGACAGCTCACGTGATCTTATCTTAACGTAAATAACTATTTATTAAAAATATTCCGTTTTTACAGTCTATTAAGTTTACATCTTTCTTACAGCTGGCTCTGGGTGTTATTAGTTTTAGGTTCCTGATGTCTTCTACTTCATTTCGTATAAATATAGATAGATAATTTAATATGAGTAATGTTGGTCAGGCACACATTCTTAAACACCAACTGCAAAATGATGTGCATACATAAGCAGCTGTGTATTAAATCAGTTCAGTTCACGTGCATCGTATTGCATTTGTTAATTGGAAGTGTTAGATGATGTATCAGCTCATTTTCCAGTGAAAATTAGACTAAAAAGCAAGCTCTGGATTTTATGGTGACATTTCATTTTGATATCATGCAGCTCAGGACAGAAAATGTGAATATGAGATTGTTTATATGCCATAAAATCACTTTAATTGGACCTCATTATGCACACTCATGCATGCATATGAAAATCAGGCAACTCCAAAAGCATCCTTAGCAATTTATATGCTTCATGGATTTGTCAAGGAGGTATGTCTCAAACACAGCACAGTTACAGCCATCTCAACAAAAACATGCCTCCCTGGTTTCCATAATCCAGCCTTTTGAATATTATCAAAATTTGGTAATTGACATGTTGGGCCTATGGAAAAGTCATAGGTTAGTGTTTGTTCTGCAGTGCATTACATGCAAAGAACACTTTTTATTCACATACACACACCCTCTTCCAGACACTAGCCCTTTCTCTGAGCCCCAGGTCAGTGTCTTCTGTCTTCTAGCTGTCATTCCTCTATGTGTGCTTTTATTGAGTTCAGGAATACATTATCCTTTCATGCAATGCAAATTCAGATAAGGGTGTGGACATCACTCCAGCCATCCACTCCATTGTGCTTTATTCTGTCTTCTAGTGTATCCCCATCCCAAGGCGAATTGCAATATTAAAGGGCACTGCATGTGATTGCGTTTACAGAGGCCAGTGTCTGGGTAATCTCCTTGAAATGTATGGAGGATTATTTCTGGAAAGTGAATGCATCAAAATGAGAGGAGTTCTCATTGCGAGGAGCGGGCTAAAAGCTTTATGCAAAGTATGATATCTCTCCGCCTTTCCATTAGCCTGCCACTCTGAATTAATGTGTTATAGACATTTTGCCATGAAGTAATTAAAGGATTACTCTAATACAAATCACATTGACTGTTTGCTGTTGCGCAGCACTGTCTGGCAGGTTCAAAGCCCAGGCTAGGACCAGCATGTGAATTACACACTCTTTGCCCTGTGCCCACAGACATTGACAGAGGAGATATGCCAGAACACACACCACCTACCTGATGGTACACCCATTCCCTCCCTGTCATACTGAACCGATGGCAAATTTGCTTCAAGAGAGCCAGTGGATTGTAAACCTTCTAGTCAGAGTGACAACACCGTAGTGCAGCAAACAACTTAATTTGATCAGCTTTATGTAAAACAGCTGTTTCTCCGGTGGGCCAGATTAACTGTAAATGTTTACAATGGATTTTAGGATGTGTGTTAAACACGATAATCCAACCGACTACCCAAGGGGAAACTAACAAATTAATGGCCAAGGATGCATTTGCTTAGGACAGACTAGTATCTTTTAAGACTGAGAAATATTTTATGTATTTGTGTATTTTATGAACACACATGTCAGTGTTGGAGACTCAATGCAATGCAACATAAATTACAGGACTGTTTCTTCTTTTTTTTTTTTAAGACATCCATTTCCTCTCATCCATCGCTTGCACTGAACCTATCAATTTGTTTCTTTGTTTTCTTCAATTTCATTTCCCCGACAGGGTCAGTGTCATTAATTGGCTGAGACTTGTGCCCAAGCAATTTCTTTAACACATGACACACAATTATACCAAGGAAGAGTCAGACAAAGGGAGAGGGCTTTCACACATTCCCCCACTCGCCTTGGATGTTAATGATGAGAGCAGAGGAGTAGCTCACCACATCGTAATCAGCTCTGTCTTCAATCAGGAGGACTTAATTAGCTCCTGTTATGAAGGTAAACGCAGCTCAGCAAAGCGTTCAACAAACAATCAACCGGCTCACTCACCCAATTCGCCACTGTACACAACCCACCAACCATCACAGAGCTGTATCCCTTAGCAGCATTTTAGCATGTTTACCTGACACACTGCATAAGATGTAACTTTATTTTTTAGCTATGTATAAATGATAACATATGAGATGATACATGGATATAGAAATATTCTGATGCATGAATATAAGGTATGAATAATAGAAAAGGTTTGCTACTGTCTCTTCTGTGCTCTGGGTAATGTGTTTAATCTATCTCGTAAATGTTAGGATTTACTGACGTTCCTTTCCTTCAATCCTTCAGCCTGAAAACCTGGCTGATGCTCACAGAACTGAGCTATTGCTTAATAAAGGCATCTAGCATTTGGTACTTTACGAGCCTTTTTTTGCTCGCTGAGGGACCAGTAGGACTGAAAGTAACATCTACATGCATAAAATAATGTAAAAACCCATGGTACTGGGCATACTTGTCATTTTAAGTGTAGAACTTTATAATATGTCTATTCACAGTTGCACAAGGCAGCAATGGCGGTAGCTTACATGAAAAAAAACATAAAAGCAAAAATGAGAAATGAAAAGTAGTAAGCCAAAATGCATCACTATGGGCTTTTGTCAAATGGAACCTGTGAAAAACTGAAGTGAGGTCACGTATTAAAACAGGAAAATGGGTAGTCAGCAGAAGCCCTGTGGAGCAGCGCGAGTCTGGCCTGAATGTGCAGAATGAATGCGGTGAGCTTCTGATTTATTGTGCCCAAGCGCAGCAGCAACATGCTGGCCTGCTGAGCCCTGACAGAGCCAGCCTTTATGTAAAACAAACCCTGGCGTTTTAATCTACTACCTCGCTCCTACACTATCTAGTAGATTTCCCCAAGTGCACTGAATGACAAGGGTTGCACTTAATTGAGGACAGTTTGAATATGATAAGATGAGCCCAGGTAGGTTATTACACAACGAAGTCTGTCTGTTGGTGCCGTGCGGGGGATAATGAAGACTCTGTGCTCATATCGAGTGAACCCTGGGAAGAGCTGAGTTGATGGAATAGAGGGCAGTGAATGTGTGATTCTTTATATCTGTGATAGAACATCGTCTACATGCAGGTGTGTTCACTATCTCATGAGATATGTACTCAATTTCACCTCAAGGCTTACAACACAGTGTAACTGGACAGATTCCAAGACCTGTTGTAGAAATTTGATTACTGCCATAGTGGATATTATTGATGTGTTTTAATCTCACTCTTAATTTACATCTATTTGATATGTATAATGATAAAAATGCCAGGGAGTATAATACTAAACACTGTGTATATAGATTTCAACTGCGAAAAAATGCCTTCTCTCATCACTGTCGTCACTTTGTGTGTCCTCGCTCAGCTCGACGCTGCCTAGTAGATTGACAAGTGAGCAAGATGAAAACGTTCGGTCAACAAGCCTTGTGCCATCAATTATTAGTGTGAACATTGTGTCCACAGGCTGGTAAACACATCTTCATTAATCCAAAAGAAAAAAAATTTGCTCTCTTCACATCAAGAATCTCTCACAAAGGCTAAAAGCAAACAACATCATGGAAAAAAGCAGAAGAACAGGCCTGATGCTCTAGTGGAAGGGTAAATAATGATGTGAGCTAGCCGGGCCATCCATAAGCAGTCAAACTGATGTCTGCCGAGATAAGATGTGAGACCTGTTTCTCCCAATTCCTCCAAAGATCAGGCCGGCTGATGTTGTTTTATTCCCCTTAATGTCACTGCAGGTCTGCTCTGAAAAGGCAACACAGAGTACACGCTAATGAACACAACACACTCAATTGGATTCCACGAGGCTGGAAGTCTTTTTCGGTCTGCTGTGGTTTTGTGAGTTGTTAAAAAACCCTTTATCTGTTGACATTTTTATACATGCATAAATGGCTTGGACTAATTGAGATGCATGTAATTTGCTATTTGTATATTAAGTAAGGAATGTCACACTCTTATATGAAAGGAATCCACACTGAC
>JAOUWY010000002.1:19942597-19964074 GCA_025728095.1 Prietella phreatophila
GTTATTCTGTCTCTCACTGTTCAAATAAACCTACCATTAAAATTATAGACTGATCATTTCTTTGTCAGTGGGCAAACCTACAAAATCAGCAAAGGATCAAATACTTCTTTCCCTCACTGTACATACATACAAACACACATCCATCCATACATACATGAGTATATAATTAAATAATAGTTTATTTCACAAAAACAAATCATAAGAACTTAACAATAACAAGAGTATTTAATATACTGATTAGCCCTAGTTGATCAATAAAGACATAACTTTTCTTACTGTTAACATATTTTATACATATTATGAAATAAAAACAAACAACAACAACAACAACCCCCTAACATGGCGTGTGTTTGAGGTGAGTGACGGCCCATTCCCGATAGGCTGACAGCATCAGGGGTCAAAGGTCGGCGATAGCTATGATTCTCCACAGACCAGTTCAACATGGAGTCTATCTTCCACGAAAAAGTGAGTTCTGCCCGCGGTTTTCTTTGTCGTACGAAGCGAGTGTCCAGTCACTTCATCTGTCCGCGCGGTGTAGTTGTAAAGAAAGGAAGTGTTATCAAAAAAGACGCGTCTCGGAGGTTTGTGCTTGAAGCTCGCCGGGTTTAGACCTGGCTAGTTAGCCTAGCTTGCTAACAAGCTACAAACACAGCACACGGGCAGGCTCGTGAGAGGGACGGCACTTCTGTCACGCTTGTTTATTGTTTACGATGCGCTTATTTTAAATGCGATGCCGACGAGTTCCAGTCGATCTTACATTGCTGAGTGGATAGATATATCAGTTCGAGGAACTAGCTTGTACGGACTGGCTAGCGTTAGCTCGTTGCCTAGCTAGCTCGAGAGAGAGAGGGAGATCTTCTACACTTGACTCTTTAGGGTCATGGGGATTAGTGTCTGGTTTTTCCCAGTCTGAAGATGTTGGTTGGGTTCGGGGGGTTCTATTCTTTCCTTTCCTTTCTCTCCTTTCTCTCAGCTGTTTTGAAGATTGTCCAGTGTCAGTAAAGTGTTATATGAAAATGTCCTTGCCTTACAGCAAGAAGGCTCTCTGTGTGCTCAGCACTGCCTGAACAACCTGCTGCAGGGAGAATACTTCACTCCTGTTGATCTGTCCTCTATCGCACATCAGCTGGATGAAGAGGAGAGGATGAGGATGGCTGAAGGTGGTCTGCTGAGTGAGGAGTACAGGACTTTTCTACAGGTATGACAGCGAGTGTATAATACGGAGAAGGCCTAAGAAGCCGTGCGTTGTTACTTCTCTTTCTTTCTTTCTTTCTTTCTTTCTTTCTTTCTGGTTTTAACTCATGATCACGACTCGAAAGCATTTAAACGTCGTCTTTTGAACATCGTTCTGTGCCATGCGGACGTCCGAGTCTTTGAGGTTGGCTGGCGATGGAACTGACTACGCATGCAGGGTCTCTGTGTTGTCTTCGATGAGAAAGTTGTAGACCTGACAGCCTCCTTCTCAGGTTTCGGACACTGATGTGGAAGTTGTGAGTCACTGACAGGTAGAGGTCTGTTTCAGCTTGAGTGAGACTCTGATGGAAGTAAAAATGGACTTGTTTATCCGTGATGCTGCGGGATTGCACTAAGCTTTTGCTGCCTCCAAGACTATTAAAAGCAATGTGTTGTGTCAAGTACGCAGGTGTTGCGTACGCAGATGCGAGAAAACTTATTGGGATTCCAACCCCTAATTTATTGGACTGTGTCATTTCATATACACTCAGCAGGCACCTAAAATTTTTAATGATCCAGACCACCCAATTTATCAGTATTTCAACCCCTTTCCTTCTGGCTGCGGTATAGACTACCCATATGCAGAAAGACCAGCTATGGTAGGAGTTTTGTTCCTATTGTTATACAAGCGTTAAACACACAGTCATTATTATGCCATCTGGCATTTGTTGTATGATTCTGATATTTTCTCTTGTTTTTTTTGTTTTTTTTCTTCTTCTATTTTCTATTCTTTCTTTCCTAAATGCACACAAACAACATTCAAAAAGGACAAAAAAAATCTATTTATACAGATGTTATTTCAATTACACAGTTATGTTGAGTACAGATCGTGATCATGGGAAAATGACTATTTTGTTATGTCAAGATCAGGCGAAAACAAACAAAAAAAAAACTTCTGTAGTATAAAGTAACTTAACAATGTCCTTTTTTTTGTTGTTGTTCTGTGTTTGTTTTAGCAACCGTCCGGAAACATGGACGACAGCGGCTTCTTTTCTATTCAAGTGAGAAACTTTATGTAATTTTAGTATTGGTTCATGTTAAGTCACTGGGGCTTATCTAATACATAAAGTTTGTGTGTGTGTGTTCATCCATGTGTCTTGTCTATGTATGTATGTACGTACACTCTATCACTTTATTAGGAACACCTGCTCACACATACATTTATACGATCAGCAAATCATGTTGCTGCACTACAATCCATAAAATCATGCACAAATTACTCAGGCAAGAAAAACACGCAGGCCAGGTGAAGATTGGAAAAAGACCAGGTGAGGTTTTTCCTGTCTTCAGCTGTGTAGTTTAGGCAAACGTGAGCCCACTGTGCTTTCAGATCGCTCTTCGTGGAACCCATTGTGGTGTTCCACTGTTGTACCATGTCTGCCTTAAGTTTTGGCATGTTGTGCATTCTGAGATACTTTTCTGCTAAAGAGTGATGAGTGCATGATTTTGTGTGCTGCTGTGACATGGTTAGTTAACTGGATATTTGCATGAATGAGTAGAGCTACAGGTATTCCTATTAAAGTGGCTGGCTTGTATGTGTGTTGTCATGTCAGATAAGCCATGCAGCTTACTAAGTGTTTGCTTTCTGTACTACTGAAATGTCCAAGCACCAAGAAGCACTTAGGTATAAAATTTCAGCCCCCAAAATTCTAAACACTGGGACTTCTCTTTATATTTATTCCTGTGCAGAATGGGAGGACCGGTTATATAACACTACACAACAGGGAAAATGTTTTATTTTTATTAATTAGTATTGTATTTTGCTTATCTAGTTGCACACACAGTGCTACTGTTTGTTGTACTAATTTGTGTAGTAATATGTTGTAAATCTTGTGATATGATGAATGTGTGCTGAAGTATGAGGTATGTTTTATTTTCTCAAATTCAACACTTGTAGCTGGATTATGTTAAATATGTGAGAAGATTGTATCTGAATCCCAGAGATATTTTAACATTTGAACTGATGTGGATTTTGCCTGTTAGCAAGGCTTAACACTGCCCTCACCTGGATCCAGGTGGTAACACAATATCCCAATTTAAGCTGTTGACAAGTGAAACCAGATGATTGAGAGAAATCTTTTGATAATGACAAGAAACAATAAACGTTCTGATGTTTGAAATGATGTTGCTTTTTAGTGGTTAGTTTGTTTACTATTGGGATGGACTGCAGGAAACTGACTGCTTTGGTATTCTGTCACCATGGCAGGTAATAAGTAACGCTCTAAGTGTTTGGGGTTTGGAGCTAATCCTCTTCAACAGCCGTGAGTACCAGCAACTAACGATAGACCCAATGTAAGTTTTCCTGCGCCTTTCTGTGACTCACTTCTCCTACTAATTTCTTCCTGTGATTGATATAATTCATATTAACTCGACTGTCATCTGTGGTTTCAGAAATGAAAAAGCCTTTATATGTAACTACAAAGAGCATTGGTTTACAGTACGAAAACTGGGACATCAGGTATGATGTCTGAACAATAATACATTTTAACAAGACAAATCACAAAGACAAATTTTCCAAGCTAATTCTAAAAATGGAGGAAAAACTTTAATTGGTTTTAAGTGAAGTACCTGAAGGTGTCACTGATGTGACCTTCCAAAATTTGGGTGAATATAAAACAAAATCTTATTCTTTGTCATACCTATCTTTGCAAAGCAATGATATTTTATACTATATTGTCTGTTTTTGCCCCCCCTTTTTTTTTTTGCAGTGGTTTAATTTGAACTCATTGTTAACGGGACCAGAGCTGATCTCAGATACTTACCTTGCACTTTTCCTAGCACAATTACAGCAAGAAGGTCAGCATGCTTTACATTTCCACTGTTGAAAGACTTTCAATGACTGTGGTTAAAGTAGACCCTCAGTATATGTATATTATCCTTTTCTGTCTTTAGGCTATTCCATCTTTGTCATTCGAGGGAATTTGCCTGAATGCGAAGCAGACCAACTTTTGCAGATAATGAGGGTGGAACAACAGCATCGACCAAAACTTATAGGAGAGGAGGAGGCTCAGACAAGTGGGCAGGGGTGGGGAGTCACAAGCCTGGCACTGTCCACACTGTGTTCTCAACAGAAATCTTCCCAATACAGCTTATTTACTTTCAGTTGAATGCACCAGGTTGCAATATCAGTAACTGATTTAAATCTCTTTGTAGCATATATTTGTGTTGAATAGGAAATGTTCCATTTATTGTATCTTATGACTGAGTGTTGATTGTGAAACCTGTAGAGTGTGATGTGGTTAGGTAAGTTAGGGTTTTGAGCTGCACATGCTTTAATCAACGAACGGAAACCCCAGATTGTTGATGTACTTTAGTTTAAATGATTCATTTCTCATTCTTCAGGCCCACTGTGCAGCATGGAGTGGAGACACAGCATGATATGGAACAGGGTGTAGTAGATGAGGATGATGAGGAGCTGAGAAAAGCATTGGCTCTTAGTAGACAGGACATAGAAGTGGAGGATGAGGAGGCTGATCTGCGCAGAGCCATACAGCTCAGTATGCAGGGTAAGAGAGCACCAATTCTAGTGGAATTTTACCATTTGTCCTATTCAGAATTTAAACTAGGACATGCATACTCCATTCTGCACGCACACAGTACATACACATATTTCTGCCTTTTTAACCAATTATATTTTTCTCCTTTTTTAGTTAACATGTTTAGATGCCTGAAAATAAGTTCTTGACGGAGATATTTTTGTAATATTCCTTAGCTTAACAACATTCAGCATTATTTCAAGGCTGTGTTGAGTCACAGCTGTTTGTTTTGGCTTTAATAATGATCAAAATGTGAACATTTGTCAATGTTCATTAAACTCCAGTAGCAGTCAGTGGATGTGGCCTCCCTGAGGCAGACAGAAAAGTCACATACACTTTTGGAACCTTGTCAGATTTTGGACATGTGTAGTGGATAGGCTTATGTCCTGATCTAAGCAGAAAGGTTTGGCATGTAATTGTCTTAAGGAGATTTGTGTGAAGATTACTGAATTCTGTGCAGAGCATTTAAATCTTCTGTTGTTTTAGTGAAAGCTGATATTCATTTAAATGATCTTTTTAAAAATAAATAAATAAGGAGAATTCAAGAGCTTTTATATTTATATATTGTTATATTTATATCTTTTGGCAGTGAATGACCAATTTGATAAGTGGTCAGTACAAGATTCTTAGACTCAGACACTCACCTGTAACTCACAAAGCATCTAATAACTTGGACTTGGCATTTACAGTCAGTTCTGTATAAAAAAGTAACAACTCTTGGCCACATTTGTTTCTAGACCCTATCAATAGCTTGTAATCTAGCTCTGTATATGTACATGTTGGAAAATGTGCTTAGACCATCCATATGCATGCATATTAGAATTTTGTGCTTTTGTTATACTCGCATGGATATTTTCCCCATCCTGCAGGAGCTTCAGGGAGCAGCAACCCTATAGTTCCCAAAGAAGGTAGTGCTGCAGTAGCTCCAGGTTCCACAGAAAGCATTACAGGTGGACAGACAGAAAGCCTAACAGCAGAAGAGCTCCGCAGGAGAAGACAAGCCTACTTTGACAGGTTAGACAATTTGGAGACTTCTTTCCTCCCGTGCTATGTAATACATATGCACATATTGTGTTAGATTTTATTGGGTTCCTGTGTTTTGATCAACCATGTAGGCAGTCCCAGCTACAAGCTCAAGCCACCTTTCCACATCAGCAGGACACACAAATATCTGGTAAGGACTGGAAAGGAAATTTTGTAAAATTTGGAAAATTTCTAATCTGAGAAGTTATATAGTTCACAGTATGTATTGCCTGCTAAATAAAAAGACAAAATGTGTAAATGTTTAAGTTAATCAGAGTAACCTAAGGAAAAGCAATAACTAATGGTACATGTGAATAATCACCCCAGCACCCGTCCAGGTACCATTAGTTCCTGGGTGGGTGGTGGGATGATAATTCACATGTACCACATTAGACATGTAACACCAATCACACAGGCTGCGTCTGAATATCCCTACTACCCTAATCCACAGTAGGTGACAAGCAGTATGCCAAAGGAGAAGCATGTCCGATTTCTCAGTATTCACAAAACAGTACGTGAGAAATACCTGGATGATCTACTTCTTCCTGTACGATTCTGCAGTATAGAACCACTGGAAGCTGTGGATACGGGTGCGGAAGAGCCGTTAAAATCCGCATAGTACGTCTGGATTGTTATTTATGCTTACCACTTACTTTGATCAGTACGTACTGCATCAGTGGCCGAGCAGTAGGTACTGAATCGAATGCAGTAGGTACTATCGTAGTGTGTGATTTCAGAAGCAGCCATAAACAACCACTGAATTAAAAAAAATCTGGTTTTGTGCTGTTAAAAGCAGCATTTTGGCAGTTTATTTTTTATCCTGCGCAAATCCGTTAATTTGTCACACAGACCAACCTGAAAAAAAACTTTATAATGTGCTGATTTTCTGAGGTCTATATTGTGGTGGTAATGTTGTTAGAATGTCATTTTCGTTTCATTTCCTATTTTTGTCTAGAATAAAAATTTTCAGTGCTGATTTCTCATCTAGTTGAAATATATGAAAATGTAAAAAAGAAAAAAAAACCTGAGTGAGATCTTCCTTGTTGTTTTTTTTTTTTGTTTGTTTTTTTTTCCCCTCCTTCTTCTGGCCAGTGTAAGATGGTTAACCAAATGATGGTCAATCAGATAAAGGTTAAACCTTCCTCCATTTTGGGTTTAACAGTGCCATTGTTTCACACCGTAATGATGCTGTAGCACTGTAGCTGTTCCTCATATTGGTGGAAAATTAAATGGATTCCTAAGCCATATTACCAACTGCACCACTTCTTGTTTTTTGAATGTAAAGTAGCAAATGATGTAATGTGGTGTGTGTTTTGTTTTTTTTTTGTTTTGTTTTTTTGCTCTTTGCATTTACATCCTCAGGTGAAGAACAGGACACTGGGAGTAAACGCAGCCAGTGAACACAGTGACTATGGGGATCTCTTTCCAGAGCTCTCTCGCCAACCAACTACTGGATGCCTGTCAATCTGTTTTAAAGCGCGGCCTGTTCCCTCTATAAATGGTTTAAGATTGTGAATGACAAGAAGGAGCAGATGGCCGTTCACCATTAACACATCGCTCTTTTGGTCCACTGGTTGAGAGTATCACATGGACATAACTAACATTCACATGGAAAAATATGCCTGTTCATTCTTTACAGTTGTTACTTTAAAATTATTATAGTGGAAAGGGGAGGGCTTAGCAGCCCAGTATACTTATTTCCTGCTTAACTATGGTATAGCATTTCTATCACATCATCTATAAATGTAGTCATTTAATTTAATATAACTCAAATGTTATTTGAATTATAACTCATAACATTGGCCACACCTGCTCTTTCATGAGTCTGAATAACTATGATGGATCAATGTTTTAATCTGGTGAATGAAAAGACAATGTGAACCTGGGGGGGAAAGGAGGGTAACTAAACCCTTTCTTTAGGGTGCGGGAGCTACACAGGACCGCTAGACCCATTTGTGTTTACTTGGTGGACTACATCTGGTCGTAGCTTTTTTTGCCAGGCATAACTTGAGGGACCTTTCTGTATAAATTCTCATGTGCTACCTGTCTTAGGTGGGCTAGTATTCAAGGGCTGTTCAAGAGGGTTGATGCTTAATTCTCAATAATACATGATTCTTTGTTTTGGGTTCAGTGAAAGGTATAGTTTCAACTTTTCGATTATATCTGAAAAGTTAACACGTCAGATTATGTATATACCTGAAGTTGAACTCTCGCCTTCCACAATGATGCTTCATGTCTATAAGAGGCTACAGGAAGGGACAGTGTCTGTACTGTATGGACATGCAACCCTCAGTAATGTTACCGATACTGCTGTTCATTCTTCAGCAGCCTTTTGTTAGTTTTGTGTGATTGCTTGTGTGTATTTGTGTATGCACCAAGCTCCCATAGAGAGCACACCTGTTAAAGGATAATCTGCATTAGTCACTGGAATGTAAGTATACAATGTAATGAGTCATGCTATATGTTCTGGTATAATGTTTTCAAATGGAATTTTGTTTTCTCTCAAATGCAAGATCACAAAAGGCACAAATCTATTTTCCCTCCATATCAATGACCTTTTATTGTATTCCATACACAAGGAAATTGGCCAGTTTAGCGTTGAAGAAATGAGCATACCATTGTTTGAGCTCAATCACTGAAGGAAAAGTTCTTGAGCTCATCCATAGAGGAGAGGAACTGATCATCATCGGGGCAAAAGATTAAGGTTGTAATAGTGGAAAAATGTCAAACAGGTGATTCCAAAAGTTCGTTTAAACAAGATATACTGCTTGACCTTCCATCTATGTAGGGTTTTTTTTTGTTTTTTTTTTGTCCTTTTGGGTTTCAAACATTACAATTTCCAGAACATCTTTAGAGAAACAGAAAAATGCTACACGTCATATAATATAAATCAAAGACTATCTTGTTGGGACAAATTCTTTGTTTCCAATGTGTATTGCAGGACTTATTGGAAAACCCACTATTACCAGGGCCATTATGCTAAGATGCTACTTATTATTCACTGCACTTCCAATGCAGTAAAGTAATGAAGCTTTACTGAGAGTGTTTACAGGTACCTCACACTGGACTGTCCAGTGGTGCAACTATCTAGGGATGATGCCGAGTGTTGAGCGAGCAGTCACATGTGTGATGCTAATGTGTGTATGGTGGTAGTGTATATAAATAGGCTACTACATGACTTTTTTTATTTTATTTTATTTTTTTTTGCCTTTAAAAAGGTAGTAGACATTCAAGGCCTTTTGTCTTAGAACATACTCTTACTCTCAGTCTGTGTTCTTTGTACTCATGTACCAGTACTGTCAGATTCCTTATCACTATTTCTTTTTTTAACCTTAAAATTAAATGTTCTTTTCCCATGAATGGTCGGTTGTTACAGTTGATTCTTGAGCCTGTTTTGATTAGTGTTGTATTAGTGGATTAAGAGATAAAGATCTTTTCTTTAAATAAGATAATGTATGGTGTAATATTAAAACGTTGACAGTACCATCACACTCAGACACGCACATGATGATTTTTTTTTGGTTGCCAATGACGCCTTAAGCCTTAGGTTTGTTATGGATTACATTTCTTTTCTGGAGTCCACAAGTTTGAACATCCAATTGTTAATAGATAATCCTCAGTGTACACATGCACTTTGTTTCTCCAAACACAAAGAACAGACCTGCCGGACTCTGACATCTGTCAGTAAGTTAAAGAATGAGATTCCTTTAAATATTATTTTTTATATTCTGATAATTAAACATATTACTTCTGTATTTTAATGTTTTGGAGCTTTCTCTCTCTATATATATATAATTTTTTTTTTTTTTAATTCAGTACTCTATTGAATTGTGGGGGGAAAAGAACTTTCTATGTAGTATTATGTTTATGTACCTTGTAATTTTTATATTTATAATTTAAAAGAATCATGAAAAAGTAACGCAATTTAGTTCGTTAGTGTATCTAATCCGAATATTAACTTTGAAACGACCGCAACCCTACAATCAGATGACTTCATGTGAGAAATTAGTTTATGCTGATTTATAGAACTTTGCTATTTTATCTCTTAAGATACATCAACCAAGACGACATCATGGAGCTTGCTGTGTTTTCCCTTCTGATCTGTGCTTCCTCATTCATGCCTTCCCTCCAATCTCCAGAACCCCATGCTCCTAACATCACTGATCTCACGTTTAAAAACATTGATTTTGCCATGAACCTTTATCTTAAGATTGCGAGCCGCCATGATGACAACATTTTTTTCTCACCACTGAGTGTTTCTACAGCATTTGCAGCACTTTCTTTGGCAGCCAGGAACTCCACTCGTAGAGAAATCCTGTCAGGACTGAATCTGGACAGGTTGGATCAGGCCGGGCAGCTGGAGCTCATCCCACAGCTCTTCCAGCGCCTGCACGGGAACATCAGCCAAGATGGAGCACTGAAGTTGGAACAGGGAACAGCACTCTTTGTGGACCTGAATTTTCAAATAGAGAAGGCTTTTGGTGATCAGATCAAGTTATTCTTCAATGCTGATGTTGAGAATGTGGACTTTAAAAATTCTGAAATCAGTAAGGAGATCATTAATAAGCATGTGAGGGAAAAAACCGGTGGTAAAGTGAAGGAGATGGTGACTAGCATTGATCCCTTGACCAGAATTATGCTGATAAATACTATCTTTTTTCAGGGTGGGTGACAACTACTAAATATCATTGATGCTATTTATTCTGCTATATATATTTTATATATATTTTTCATTCTTAATGCATATATTTAAATAAGACAACTCTTGTCTATATACAGGTGCCTGGAAGTATCCTTTTAATCCAAACAGCACTGAAAGCGGTCGCTTTTATGTAGACAAGTACAACATTGTCCAGGTTCCCATGATGTTCTGTGTGGACAAATTCTTTGTTGCCAGTGATGATGAGCTTAAGGCAAAGGTGTTGCATCTCCCTTATTTGGGTGGTGCAGCTATGCTCATTGTCCTACCTAACCTCAATACTGATTACACTACTATAGATGATGAAATAAATGCAGACAGATTTCTTAGCTGGATCAAGAATATGCAACAGAAGTAAGTTTTGTTGCAAAACTTACATGTTGTAATTTGTGCTTCAGAAATACAACTGCATATGAGCTTTTCTGTTAAATATAATGAGATGTTTAAGTCAGAACAGTAGTTTAATGTCCTATGGTTTCATTCCAAGGAAACTGGATGTCTCTCTGCCAAAATTTACAATGGAGAAGTCCTATGCGCTACACACCATTCTCCCAGCAATGGGTATTCAAGATATCTTCAGGGATACTGCTAACTTCAAAGGCATGAGCCAAGAGCCTGGTCTGAAAGTCTCCCAGGTCAGTGAGCAATTCTCATTTTAACATAGGATCTTTCTGTAACTTGTAAGCTTAATAATCTGAATTAACTTTTTTTTTTTGGCAATCAGTTTGAGATTTAAAACTACAACCAGAATATGAAATTCATACCAAAGAGATCATAAAGAACCATTCCCTTTAAATATATTTAATTATGTTTATATTTACAGTACCTTTTAATGTGGTTATGTTTCAATATTTGTGACGTGCTTAGCGCTGGTTCTAATTTGATGGTTGCTCCTGTATTTTCAGTATCCACAGGAAAAGTTAACGGTTGTCACAGGGGACAAAAAAAATTCAACAGTTTGAAACTTCATATGGAACAACCGTTTTACTGTTATGTCCAGACTACAAAAGAGTTTCTTTTCTCACTCATCATTTTCCAGAGACATTCTGTATCATATTAATGAGAAATTGAATATTAGAAATAGTAGAGAATGCAGTACAACTATATAGTGCAGTTGCGTTGAGTTATGGCAGAGACAATGAAGTGTATGAGATGTCAAGCATGATTGTATTAGCATGAAAGTTGAAGCTTTATAAACGTATATATCATAACCTATCCGAGCAAGGTGAGGGAACTGGATAGATTAAAGGACTAAAGCACTGCTACAATGCCTTTTTTGGTAGAGTATTGCTATGTCCGACTAAAGCTCAACTCGGACTTTCTGATCTCTGATTAGGAAAAAGACAAGAAAATGCCCCCTCAATTTGGAAATCATATTTGGAAAGTCAGAAAAATCTCAACTCCAAGCTGAGCATATCAAAATGGCTGCTCATATTGTCAGTAATAAATAAAATATTACTACACTACTATAGATGAGTTTATAGAAGTATTTACTTTTGATTGGTCAACACAGACACAAACACAGACCATATATTTCACTGATTTGAGAATAAACACTGTTTTAAATATAAACTTGTGTTAGCTGGCTAGCTTGTTGCTCAGAAAACACGTGTTTATGGAGGCTTCCATTATTTTTTCTCACTTTATAGTAAAAATGCACTGATATTAAAAAAAGAAGACAATTCTAAGTTCAGACTTCCCACTTTGACCCACAAATTGAATGCAGCAATAATCCCACTGGAGTTAAGATCACATGTTAATCATGAAGATTTATATGCAAGTTGTTTTTTGGAGTCGTGCATGACTCTCATGTTTCCTCTTGATTTGTGTTCAGGTTCTGCACAAAGCTGTGATTGAGGTGGATGAAAAAGGCACCAAAGCAACAGCAGCTACAAGCGTGGGCATCACACCATACTCACTGCCAGAAACCTTCATTGTGAACAGGCCTTTCTTCTTTTTTATTTACCATGAGGCAACCAATAGTCTGTTGTTTATGGGCAGGGTAATTGACCCCACTAAGAAATAAACCATTTGTACAGTCAGAGAAATTAAGTGCTTTTTTTTCAAGGTATGGTCATGAAATTGTACTGTATTATAACATGTTGTTTTCTGTATATCATTGTGACATTCATAAAACCAGCACTACCACATTAATTATTTTATATGTAATTTGGGCTGCAGCTAACGATTATTTTGATCATTGATTAATCGGCCGATTATGGTTTTCGATTAATCGGATGGAGGGAGCCAACCTTCGGTACCATGTTATCATTTATTTAAAATAAAATCCACAAACTGAGTGTTACAAATATAAACGCTCATAAAACGTATTAACAAAACTTAGTCAAATGTTTGTGGACAGGTGACTTTCACACCCATATGTACTTTTTGGACATCTCATTCCAGATTTATTCCCTCCTTTTGCTGTTATAATAACCTCCACTCTTCTGCAAAGGCTTTTCACTGTATTTTGGAGCAGGGCTGTGGGGATTGGCTCGTTCATCCACAAGAGTATCAGCGAGGTCATGCACTTATTATATCCTTTAGTGAAAAGTGGTCTAGTTCAACAAAACAGATTTCATATCAAAACCATAATGAACTTCCCTTTGCTTTCACACCATCCGTTGTTATCCAGATGAGGATGGGTTCCCTTCTGAGTCTGGTTCCTCTCAAGGTTTCTTCCTTATATCATCTTAGGGAGTTTTTCCTTGCCACTGTCACCACCGACTTGCTCATTAGGGATAAATTCACACACTTAAAATTTATATCCTGTTTATATGTTTCTGTAAAGCTACTTTGAGAAAATGTCCATTGTTAAAAGTGCTATACAAATAGAATTGAATTGATGGGAGGCCTGGTGCACAGTCACTGGTTCAATTTATCCAAAAAGTGTTCAGTGGGGTTGGTGTCAGGGCTCAGTGCAGTCCACACGAGTTCTTACATGCCAACCTTGGCAAACCATGTCTTAATGGATCTTGCTTTGTGCACAGGGGCATTGTCATGCTGGAACAAGTTCCAACAAAGAGAATTCTTAATGCTACAGCATACAAAGAGATCCTAGAAAAATGTGTGCTTTTAAATTTGTAGCAACTATTTGGGGAAAGCCCACATATGGGTGTTCTGGTCAGGTGTGTCCATAAACACTTTCATCAACTCCAAATGGCTGGTACAGCTTGATTCTTTTCGCTATTTTACCTAAAACTTACCCTAATCCCACCACGTGCTGGTGTAAGTCCCTCTCACTAGTTGGTCTGCAGAGGAACATACCGTACTTGGGAACATCTATGTCACCAAAGCTAGGACCTGGAGGAGGACTGCAGGATTCAGCGCGCCATTTTGCACAGGACTGTGTTGCTGACGTTATCCGCCTAGCCCCGCCCACTGACGGTTTGTTATTAATAAGACATATATGTCGACTTGTTTTAATTTAATTCTTAATATGATTAATATGCATGTTAATTGTATTTATATGCAAAAAATTATAATTTATTTAAAATTTACATTTTAATTTAAGAATAAATGTCCGCCGATAGTTTATTGACAACCAGCTATGAACCCTGTCAAGTCAACAGTTGTTGTTGTTTTTTTTTGTATATTATTTTCGAATTGTAGAGAAATAAATGTGCGAATGAGATAAATGTGACGTGTTATGAGAGCCACCAGCGTTTGGTTGATTCGCGGATGCACGAATTTTACAAATCGGGAAGGTGGTTTTTATTATAAGGATCTGGCAACCCTATCCGTCGCCATCGCTCCAGTAATGGCAGCGCCCTCGTGTAGCGCATGTGCATGAGGAACAGTTTGTGCGAGTCACAACGTCTTACGAGGCTTGACCGTTCAGTGAGTATGATTTGTCCTGCTTTAAGCCATAATTTAGGAATCTTGTCTTGTGTAAAGCATTTCGCTTCTCTCCACTAGTTAAAACACGTGATTAGATACTGTATAAAAACTACCTTAGCATAAGAGCTAATGATTTGGACACCACCTGGAAACGAGTCTGTTGTGTTTAGTAACCTATATATGTGTTTAAATAACAGTCGTACAGATAATGTGTTGGAGATCATTGTTTTTGTTTAGCGGGCTTTTTTTCTGGACGTTGGTGCATAAGAGTCCTCGTGACAACTGTCAAGGCTAGTTTGGAAGCAAAACACAACAGTGTAGTGTTGTAGAATAGAGTTATGACTGAAGTACAAATTGTTGGTTCTTTTTCTTTCTTTCTTCAGATAAAGAAAAACAAAGACCAAAAAGATGAAGGAGAAGAAGCGCTTTGGACCTTCCAAAAGAGGGATCCTTGTGAAGGGCAAATGGAAACCTGTGGAGCTCGAGCCCAGCATTTTTGCTAATGAGGCCATGGGAGAAGTGGTGTGCTTTGAAGAGCTCACAGATTATTCCCTGGTTGATTCTGAAAAGACCGCAACCATGACTGGGCTTTTACAGGACACAACTGCCAGAACGAGGCGGAAAAGTAAGAGAAAAGCCAGTCAAGTTGAAACTGAAGCACATAACTTCGAGGAGGATCAGGATGAAGTCCTACAGCTGTCATCTGAAGAGAGTCCGGCTAAGAAACGGAAAAAGAAAAAGAAGAAATGTGAGAGTGATGTGCTCGCAGATGATGATTATGATGACATAGAGGGTTTGGCTGATGGAGAGGACAAGACACCTCAAGATGATGATACTGCGCTTACAGCAGAGACCACACAAAAGACCAACGAGAAGAGGAAGAAGAAACCGAAAACTGCAGAACAAAAAGGGACTGGTGCCCAAGTAGACCCTGCAAATGAGGTCCAGCTTCCATCTAAAAGAAAAGCCAAGAACCGGGCAGATGCAGCCCTCTCAAAAACAGCAGGGCTGGACACCGATGTATCGGCATGGAACGAGCTGTTTGTGCCTGAACCTGTCCTAAAGGCACTGAGCAAGCTTGGATTTTCTGCACCTACACCGATTCAAGCTCTTGCACTTCCTCCTGCCATTCGAGATCACCTGGATATTCTGGGTGCAGCAGAGACAGGTAATGTGACGTGCATGTGAGAAACTCAGCACTTTCTAACTTTCATTCCTTTTTTGTTGTTTGTTTTAACAGGAAAGAGAATTTTGAGAGTTTGATAAATGGAGCTTTTTCTGGTGTTGAGCATGACGCACTGTAATTTTCAATTCAAAACAATCAGTACGTTTACAAGGACAACAATAGTCCACTCTTAATCTAATTAAGACCATACTTTGATTAAGAAACTACCATATAAACACCAACCTTAATCTAATTAAGGTCATAATCTAAGTAAGCTCTAATCGAATTAAGACAGGTGGAGCACTCCTGTTTTAATCATATTATGGACGTGCATTACAGACATGTAAACACCTTAATCACGTTATGAACGTCGCGTGAGAGTTTTCACCGCGTTTTATGATAAGACACGATCACACACGGCAGATTTACATTTTATGGCGAACAAGAGAGTTCGGCTGTGTCCCAAACTGCATACTTTCCTACTATAGTCCTGTAGTGGGCAAAAATACATGTATCTCGGCTATTCAGTAGGTAAGTATGTGATTTGAGACGCAGCCCACGGCTTCAAGCAGTCGTCTATTTGTAGAGCATGACAAATAATTAACTTCACTTAAAGCGTGCGTAAAAAATGAAACAAAAGCACCCAAAACTGTATACAGTCCCATAACGAAGACGAACTGTTTGTTGATGCGTGAAATTTTGGTGTGAGGTCGAGCGGCGTGGCGCGGTGATGTAATGACGTGGGCTCTTAATCTAATTATGATCTATTACATGTTAAACGGGAACATGACAGGAGTATTCTAAATGCGACTCATGTAAACACCTTAATCACATTACCTTACTTAGATTAAGGTCAATAATTAGATTATTGCTGTCCATGTAAACGTAGTCATTGTTTAGGCATTAGAGCAGCTAAAAGGTATCAGACTCGGTGATGTAGGCTACAGTGTTTCTTAACTTGGAACCTTGTATGACTGAGCCAGCAGTAAAAATGTCACCTTTTAGTGCTTTCCATGATGAACTTGCACTGCAATCTTCTCTCATTGCTCTGCAGGAAGTGGAAAGACTTTGTCTTTTGGAATTCCTATGATCCACCGTATATTAGAGTGGAAGAAAACCATTGACAGTAAAAATGCAGGTGCAGATGGGAAATCTGATTTTGTGGAAGAAGTGGAGAGCATTTACTTGCATTCAGTCAGACACTCAAAATATGACTCTGAGAAAGATCTGTCCATAGAGAAGTGCACTAATTCTGGAGAGGCTGAGGGGCAGCAGTCAAATAAGACGGGCGGAGACAAAGCAACAACAAGCACAGACAAAGCCTCAAGTGCACATAATGACAATACAGATGATGATGGTGTGGACGGTCAAGATGAGGATGATGATTGTGGTTCTGTTGATGACCATCAAATTCAAGATGATGATGATGTACCAGCTGATGAGGAAGGTGCAATCCAGAGCTTGAGCTTTAACACGAAGAGAGAAGAGCAAGATGACGGAAACCAGCCTTTACTTGGACTTGTTCTTACACCGACCAGAGAACTAGCAGTGCAAGTCAAGCATCATATTGATTCTGTAGCACAGTTTACAGGTCTGTGATATTAAAGTGCAAGTTGTTACAATTGTTTGCTTCATATGTGTAGGAACTGTACTGATTTGTTATATCTTTAAACAGATATTAGAACTGCTCTTTTGGTGGGTGGGATGGCACCACAGAAACAAGATCGGATGTTGAAGCGCAGGCCAGAGATCGTCATCGCAACACCTGGGCGCCTGTGGGAGATGATTCAGGATAAACATCCTCATCTGCGCAACCTAAGGCAACTCAGGTAATGCTGTGAGGTGCTAATGTAGTTAATGTAATTTCACTACTCCCTTCATATATTGATTTTGTCTGAGTAACATCACCATATAGTGTGTTACTCTATTATTGTTACTGTCTTATTAATAATGTTATTACTGCTCTCTAACTGCTCATTCAAATAGTCAAGCCAGTGATGCTCATTAAACTATGAAACTATTACATACAAGTGGATAGCAGTATAACATGCACACAATTATCTCCTCAGGTGCCTGGTCATTGACGAAGCTGACCGCATGGTTGAAAAAGGTCATTTTGCCGAGCTTGAGAATTTGCTGGAGATGCTCAACACGTCCCAGTTCAACCCGAAGAGACAGACCTTTGTGTTCTCTGCTACCCTGACCATGATCCACAGCCTTCCTGCCCGAGTGCTGCACAAGAAAGGAAAGAAGCTGGAGCAGCGCAGCAAGCTGGAGCTGCTCATGGAGAAAGTAGGGATCAAAGGCAAGCCTAAAGTGATTGACATCACTCGGAAAGAGGCCACAGTGGAGACACTGACTGAAACCAGGATCCACTGTGACAAGGAGGAGAAAGATTATTATCTGTACTACTTCCTGCTGCAGTACCCTGGGCGCAGCATGGTGTTTGCCAACAGTATTGACTGTATCAAGAGGCTTAATTCACTACTTACTATTTTGGATTGCACCCCACTGCAACTTCATGCTAATATGCACCAGAAACAGCGGTTGAAAAACCTGGAGAGATTTGCAGAGGGGGAGAGGTGAGAGACAATCACTTCTCTCTGTATTTATATGTTCTATTTTTAATACCTTCAGCTGATTTCATGGTTAGCTTTGGGTGAGATGCAGTGGGTTTTTAATCATCACTTGACCTGTTTTAATAGCTGTTTAAATGTTGTGTACTCCCTTACAATACCCTGGACAAGTAAATAGGATTATTATGATTAAGATTCCAAGGTGAAACATTTTAATTATGGAATTATAATTCTTTATATGTTAAAATAGCTGTATCCTCCTCACGACGGATGTTGCTGCTCGAGGGCTTGACATTCCTGATGTCCAGCACGTCATCCACTATCAGGTAACCCATCACTTGCAATAGATGTTTATTATCTTTTCAAAATGTACATTCGTGGACTACTACACAGTTTATTGCACAACCAATTTTACATAGGGTCATTGCACCTTCTTACACCTACACTTATGATTTTACTTATGACTATTGTACATTTTTATACACTACCACACCTGCTCATCACACGTCTAATATTCAGTTTTAAGCCTGCCAACCTGTATTTCGTAAGTAAATCTGTTCAGGAAAATAACTTGGAGAGCTATTCATATGTATATTTTTATTCCCTCATATTTGTGGTATGTTGAGTTTACTGTGCATTTTTTAATTATTGGGAACTGTTCATTCTTAGTCCTCCCTGTTGCTCTTGTGTTGTTGCTGTTGTGACACCAAATTCCCCCTTGGGGCTCAGTAAACTTCTCTTTCTCTCTAACTATCTCTCTATCTTAACCATTTGTGTCATTCTTGAAAAGGTCCCACGAACATCTGAGACATATGTCCATCGGAGTGGACGTACAGCTCGTGCTGCAAAAGAGGGTCTCAGCTTGCTCCTGATTGGTCCAGATGATATGATGAATTATAAGAAAATCTATCGGACGCTGGGCAAGGATGAGGATCTTCCAGTGTTTCCTGTTCAGAACAAATGCATGACTGCCATTAAGGTATCAAGACTAACTTCATAGGACTCTTAAAAGGGAAAATGGTATCATCAAATCTCAATTTCCTTGTCTATCTGTGAAGTGAGTTAATTACTTGTTTTGGAATTTATTTGGATGCTATTTCAGGATACAGCTTTATAGAATTTGACCAAGAAAAGTCTGTGGCAATAAAATGTACTTAATTGGTAGGTAACCACTGATCAATTCTACAGGAACGTGTCGATGTGGCAAGAAAAATAGAAAAGATTGAATACTACAACAGCCGACAGAAACAGCACAATTCTTGGTTCAGGCAGGCGGCGGAGGAAATGGACATAGACCTTGACGATGACTTGCTTTTGGGTTAGTATTGTTGAGCTGTAAAGTATTCTGCCGTGTTAGTGCTGCGTTGATTGTTCTTTAAATAGGTCACTCTAGCAGGTAATATGATTTTATATCTTGTAGGAGGCGGCAGGAATGAAGAGGCTGAAAGAGCACAACAGAAACATGTGAAAGGCTTAAAGAAACACCTGAAGCACCTGCTCTCCCAGCCAGTCTTCAAAGCCCACATGAAGACTAAATACCCTACACAGATGGGCAGACTTCAGCTGCCTGAGCTATCTTTCGCCAATGAAACAGCCCTCGTTAGTGTGACCAAACAAAAACAGAAACAAAAGAAGCAGAAAGGGAAACTGCAGCAAATGTAGTTAGCAGTTGATGAGATAATTTTATACAAATAACAAGACCCTTTGTTCCACTAGTGATACATGAATGGTCTATGCATTTTTGTATTAGGATATTGTCACCATAACAGTACAGTTACTTGTTTATGGTCGGTTGGGAAAATTGTATGAAAATGTTTGAAGATTGTTATTGGCCATTTGCATGATTTTTAAGGAAATATTCACTTGCGGAAGATGGCTGTCAAACATTTGGTTCAAGCATTATTTCCAATGCTCTCTGTGTTTGTAAAGAATGTCATAATGAGATGTCTTGTAAAGAAGATACAGGGAAGGTTGAGATCCCTCAGGAATGGTGTGGTATGTAAGGTGGCCATCTCTGCCATCCATGGATATAATACACAGGCCAATGTCCAACTGCTCAGATAAAGCCAGGATCTCCACATGATCACATTCTGTCGCCATGGCTTCTACTTCCTAAGACACCACAAGATAAGAGGTTTTCAATTTCATCTGATAACTGTAGGAGAGGTGATTAGTAATAGAGCTCACCTGAGTACAGTAAGCTGTTAAATTTGGAGCCTCCACAAAGTGCTGGAAGAAATCAGCGTGGCTCTGTAGGTGTGCTGAGGTGAGCAGTCTCAGGTACTGCACCATGCTGTCTGAGGTGACTGGGTCATTAAAAAGGTTTAACAGAGTCTCTTCACAGGCATCTGTCTCAATTCGCTCCAGTACCCTGTTAAACTTTAAAAAAAATAAAAATGCACACAATGACAGTTGGGTTTTGTTATTTTTAAAACAGGGCGTGTGGTTGATCATCCAGAATCACAATATAGATGATCTACTGGTTTGAGCTCTAAATCACATGTACTTACAGTGTTGAATAAATCTTTAAAAGCACTTTCATCAAAGCCAGCTGTAAGCAGTGCTTGGTGACTTCTTACCAGCATGTCCCTAAATCTGAGAAACACAATTGATAGACCCTTTGTGAGGTACTGGGTTAAGCCTAGTTCCAGAAAATCCACTGTAGTAATTAAGTGAATGTACCGTTGTATAGCGCTTTCATTGTGTAGCAAGCTTTCTACAAGTGTAAAGCAGAGAGCCCTGTAAAAACAGTTCCCGTCTCCCTTTACTCTGCGGATGAACCCAAACTGGTGGCAGATGTCCTACACAAACCAAGAAAAAGTACGTGACACCCGTGTTTGGGCGTATCGTGTAGAGGCAGGTGTTCTATAGAATCATTATTTTAAGGACAGATTATACCTGGTGTTTTCCCGCTTTTGATTCTTCCAGTGTCTGAGAAGTTGACTCCTTGATGGAGACTAAAGTGCACTCGTCCATCTGAAACAGCAGGGGTTGCACGAGCTGTTAATTTACGTCATACTTGGCGCGAGATATTTACTGACTATTGCTGAATCGCACGTCGGATTTGTCCATGAACGCGATCCGTTCCTTGATTTCATTTCGGTGTAACCTACCATACACTCGCGTCTAAACACTTACATTATCCAGTTTCCCGTCCCTGGTGTGATGACGGCTAATTCCCAAAACCACAGGACGGAAGTCTCTATCTAAAGCTCCACAGAGAACAAACGGTAGCGTCCATGAAGACGCAGACACCTACACGCGCTCTGCCCAGCGCTTCTCTCAGCTGGACACGAGCGACTTTCTATAATACAGTATTTTGCAATGCTTTTCCAATACCGGATGCACGAGCGCGTGTCTTTCTTAAAGGGACAGGACGATTTTATGTTCATGTTACTCTATCTA
>JAOUWY010000002.1:20014661-20039292 GCA_025728095.1 Prietella phreatophila
TGCTGCTCACCCCAGGTAATGATGAGATCATGTGTTTTTGGAGGATGGTAGACTCTGATAGCCGGGTTCCAATGTCAACACATACAAACTTATTAGTAACAGAAAAAAGAAAGGTAGATTTAGTATATTTCTGCTTCTCAGTGTCACCTCTTAAATAGAGTAGATAACAAACTACCTGGACCAGAAGCAGTAGGTTAGTGTCAGGAATTGGAGACTTGAACTTCAGTGCTTGTAGCAACTCCAGAACTACTACACGCGACATGTAGAACTTATCCCTTTCCTGCAGAAATAGGAAAGAATAAAATGAGGAACTGACTGCTGAAATGTAGAAAAACCCTCTTTTTATCTTTGTCTCTGTATATTGTCTTCTGCATTTCCCAGTTCTAGTTTGGGATTATAAAAATCTATCTCTGCTTCTTTATGCAATATGACTATTTGTCTCCTGTGTCTTAATGATCTCAAGCCATATTCCATGTTGAAGCCCAGCAGATTAAAATGGCAGTCAGCCCAGCTCTACTTATACAGCCCCAGCTCAGATAAAAAGCCATTTTAACTGCTCCCTCTCACTTTCTCTCAGCATTAGGGTCTGTATCAGCATATTTAATCCTTCTGGGTACACAAAGAAGCACAGACAACACAACTCTAACAATGTAACTATTTCTGTTGTGTTTATGGAGGTCATTATAGGATGGCACTTTAGGTTGCAAAGCCTGAAGTGAAAATTATTCAGATTTATTCAAACGTTTTACTCAAATCAGTGTCCTCAATGGTGTTCATTAAAGTATATTACAAACAAACAGTATGGGATACTGAGAGAATCTGCTTAAGAAAAATCAATATAACTGTGAGCATAAAACATAATGCTGATGGATAGGATGTTATTGAGATCCATGCTGAAGGACAATCCCCCACACTGCACTGAATAAAAAAAAATTCTGCAGGGGTTCAATTATGATATTATCTGCAGATCTCTGGAGTGAATGTAAATCCTCCTCCTCTGGACAAGCATTCTAAAATCTGAAAATCAATAGACACTGATGGAATACTTCAAGTGGTAGGTTGGAAGAGAGAATGTGAGAAGGAGATCATATTTCACAATGAATGAAAGGTACATTTATGTTCAGTGTTCTCAGTAAAGGTATGCAGCATTTTTTTTATCGCTGTTAATGATATGAACATGAAAACATTTAGCAGAGAATTGTTTCCATAATCTAAGCACAGTTGAGTAGTTTACCTCTCCTTAGACAATGTAGTGACTGTTTCACAATCACTCATAAATATAGTTCTACAGCACACTAAGAACTAATCACAGATGGTGGTCAGCAAGAAACGCTTCGAAGTTGTCCATTACAACATGCTTCATAAATAAATGAATATTTCCATTTTCTACAGTACTATAAGAAATTCAAAGCCTATTGATTGTACTCTTACCTTACTGAAGGTTTTGTAGCAGAGGCCACAGAGCTCTACAAGGTATGAGAGGCTGAAGATGCCATACTGAATAACAAAGCTCAGCAGTTTAGAGGATGGCTCCAGCAAACTCTGGCAGACAAATTCAGACAAACATCTTAGTCTTGCCCTAAGTGAACCCAAAGCCTCAAACCTTTTAAATGTCATTTACATCATTTTGACTTAACACGTTTTTTTTTTGTTTTTTTATCAAATAAATGTGAATTATCTTAGCTTACTCTGGTTGCACTAGTAGTTGGAATCTTCAATAAGCAGATGATGGTTCTCAAGCTGCAGTCCAGTGGATACTTAACAAAAGAATCAGATTGAGATGGAAAAGAAAAACAGTTAAGTCGTGAACAGTGAATTCAAATCTAAAAGTTAAATAGGCAAGAAGCTTAAATACCTTCAGAGGAAGCACAGCAGGAAGTTTAGTCAGAAATGTTTGGAATTGGTTACAAATGGTTGTCCAAAGATTACTAGGGGAGTCCATAGGAAGAGCCTCCATGAAGGTGGCAATGTTGTCCAAGCAGTGGAGCATTGTGCCCCCTGCAGGCAAACTCTTCTTATTGTTCAAACCCTATAAGCAAGGTACATCTTATTACATAAGTTCAAGGAATATTGAAATCAAATGAGGAAAATTCATACGTTATTTAAGACACTGTACTCTCTTTATCAAACAACCAATCTATATGGCTGCATAGCATTTTAAAATAAACATAGAACAGCCTCAAGTGTGGGACTGTTTATGAGTGTTTATGGAGGAGACTAACATTAAAAACTGCCTTTAATCTGAAAACTTCACAGTCAAGATAACAGCAGTACAAATCCCATTTTCACAGACTGCCCTGAAAGTGGATGGTGAAAAATAAATTGTTTGAGTGCCATCTGCTGGTAACTTGTATGTAATTTTTATTCTTAGAAGTCCAATAAAACATCACATAGGACCAAGAATGGCTTTGTGTCAAAGATAGACATCGACATTTCCAGTGTTAACACCTACAGTGTTGTAATGAACTCCTACAGTGTGCACTTGGGTCCATCTGGACTTCACATGTGCCAGCGTAGATTAGTGGTATAATACTGGCATATTACTAATTTGGTTGGACATAAGCCATTTTGTCTACTTCTCGTCCAGTTTCTATTTTCACGGCCAGAAATGAGCAAGCCTATGCTGGGGTGGAAAGAGTGAAGTAATAGGAGGTTTGACATTAGAAATCTGATGGTGCAGTGGTACATTCAAATTCACTTCTGCTAAAGTCACACATTGCAAACAAAGGCTTAGAACTCCTGTCCCATTTCTTACAACCTGGTTTTGTAGATGTACCTTATAAATGTCACGTATCTGCCAAAACTGTGATCTTGTGCCCTATTTTTATTATGTATTATAATAATAATAAAAAAACCCTTTATTTTAGGACCTACCTCAAGAAGCTGGCTTAATGCTGCCACAGAACTCAATTCATTGAAATCAATGAGAGATGTGGCAAGTGTTCGGAGGAAGCTACCATCTGAAAAAAAAGAAATATTATAAATAAGTGTTTATGAGTATGCATGAGCAGATGTTTGGTTACCTTTGATGTTGCTCTGGAATAGCTGTGGTAGGATGCCATTGGGAGCGAGTTGATGGAGCACACAGCGCAGGAACTGCTTAGCTACACCGGCAGCATTACCAGGGATCAACATACTTGAATGATCAACACAGATATAGAAGTTGCAGAGTACACAGGCATAATAACGTACACAAATAAGACATACAGCCTAGACATATACACACAAAGACAAATACCCAAACACCTACCTTTCAGCCTGGCCTGAGTAACTGGCACTGGATGCCAACCTAGAACACAAAACACATTTGGAGAACATACTGAAGTGGCTATTTCATTTCACAGCCAAACACAATGTTTTTATCAGCTAGTATTTTTAATTTCACACTATGTGGTTTTATGTCCTTATTCCAAAAAAAACCCCAGTAGATTGTTGTAGTTTGCGCTATGAGCTATGCAGTGTAGGCTGTACCTGCCCACTGACTGCATGATGTCTAGGAGCAGTGGAGCGGCCAGGTCCGGACTTAAATGGGTAAACATTGAGAGAACGACTACAGCCAAAGCCAGGGTTTCTTCATCATACTCTTCTAATACAGCACCACAGTCTCGACACCTATCCATACACATAAATGGAACAGTTATGTTCATGATTTTTTTTTTTTATTAGGGATACACTGATACCATTTTTTTATTCAGACTGAGCCCTCACTGATACAAATACTCATACTGATACTTAAATGACAAACTTTTATTAAGTGATTTATTTAATTATTTATTTAGCTCTGTTTCTGCTGGTTTCTGCCATGTACTTCCAGCAATGAACACCTTGAGCTGTGTTTGTTTAGGATATCTTGGCATTTAAACAGTATCTGAAATAGAGAGCGTGAGGGCAGCTGACCTGAGCTAATAGAGCAGTATCAGTGAGCGTGGTCATTAAAAATTAGCACAAGGTGCTATGAATTGCTCCTGGACTCATGAGCAGTATAAGTCCTGGTGCAGACTCTGGCAAGTGATGGAAAATGAAGTGCCTGTGTCACAATACTCAGCGCTCCCAGAACTGACATGCTCTCACACACAACAGTGCATGCTCTCTTGACTGTTCCACACTCACAAATACCGTAAAGCGTTTACAATTCACAGCATTTTTAATAACCACGCTTACTGATACTGATTAATGTGCTCAGGTTGTCTGTTCTTTAGCACATGGTATTAGATGTTGGTATCAAAGCAATTTTTAGACCTAAAATTAAATGAGCATGGTATTGGACTCATGCTCCATTAACAATATCAGTGCATCCCAACATTTAATGTTAGAACTCTGTACGCTGAGTGAACATTTTGTACCTTACTCTCTTTCTAAGACATTACAGAAGTTTCAGAAAAAAGTCTGAAATTATTTTATAAATAACTTCTTAATATATTTATAGCCATAAAGAAAATGCATACACATAGGAAATAAACCCACCTGTCAGCCATATTGGTTGGCTGCTCATCACTAAAGTCTTCTGGTGCAGGCACAAACATGCTGGCTGTACTAGGAGCTGACAGCAGGCTAGTCTTTGTGAGACCTGGTGGGACAAAATCATTAATGTTCAGAATTAGGACTTCCTAAAGCTTTGTCTGTCTGGTTTGTGTACATCAAATAGCACGTGTTGTGTGCTAGCTGAATGTGAATACTTGTTTTGCATTTTTTTTTCTACAATGTGGGTAAGAACCTGTGTCCCAAGTGTTGATATTTTGTGGAGCACTGGACTGATGTTCCAGCTGTCTCTTCATCAGCTGACTCATTGTCACAGCTCCCAGAGAACCTCGTTTCACCTGACGGTACTGAGCTGTCAAACATAAAGAGAGATGCAGAAAGGTATGTAAGGAAAAAAAAACAAAATATTTAAATACATTTATATTCTCCAGACAGACGAGACAGGACTATGTAACTTGTTAATAAATTACAAACAAGTAATTATTTTAATAGAGCTACACCACATTTTTCATTTCTCTAAGGAAAAATATTGTGGCATTTACAGTTTTGTGAAAAAGTATTTGCCTTATTTCTTCTGTTCTTGTGTATTTCTCACAGTAAATTGTTTTAGATCTTCAAACAAAATACAGTATAAAACAAAGGCAACATGAGTAAACAAACAATACACAATCCTGTGGAGGACTTTTGGCCCACTCTTTTTTGCAGAACTGATTTAGTTCAGCCACATTGGATGGTTTTCAAGCATGAACTACCTATACCACAGCATCTCAATTGCTTCAAGTCAGGACTTTAACCAGGCCACTCCAAAACCTTAATTTAGCTTTTTTTGGAGTTACTCCTATGCTTTGGATCATTGTCTTGCTTCATAATCCAGTTGCACTTGAGTTTCAACTTATGGACTGAAGACCAGACATTCTCCTTCAGGTTTTTCTGGTAGAGAAAGAATTCATGTTTCCCTTAATTACTGCAAGTTGCCAGGCCCTAAAGCAGCAAAGCATCTCCACACCATCACACTTCCACCATCACGCTTAACTGTAGGTATGATGTTCTTTTTGTGGAATTCTGTGTTTGGTTTATGCACGATGTAATGAGACCCCTGTCTTCTAAATAGTTCCATTTATGACTCAACATTTATGACTCAACAATTCACAGAACATTCTCCCAAAAGGTTTGAGGATCAGCAAGGTGTGTTTTGGCAAAATTCATAGAAGCCCTAATGTTCTTCTGGGTTAGCAGTGGTTTTCATAATGAACAGTGACCTTAGGTCTTTAGGTCATTTGAAATTGTCCTTGGCTCTTTTGTGACTTCCTGGATGAGTAGTTGCTGTGCTCTTGGAGTTTTGGAAGGTTGGCCACATCTGGTAAGGTTCACGACTGTGCCGTGTTTTTTCATTTGTAGATTATGGCTCTCACTGTGGTTCTGTGGAGTCCCATAACCTTAGAAATAGCTTTGTACGCCTTCACAGACGGATGTATTTCAATCAGCTTCTTCCTCATCATTTCTGGAAATTCTTTCAAATTTGGCATAATGTATTACTGGGTAAGACCTTTTAAGCATGCTGTTGAAAAAGTTTTATTTAAGTGTTTATTTGATTGAACAGGGTTTGCAGTAATCAGGCCTGGTTGTGTCTAGTCCAGCCAAGCCCCAGTATGAATGCAGTTTCATAGATTTGGGGAATGAGTAACAATGGGGGAAAATATATTTTCAAACAGGCCTAGTTGGTATTGGATAACTTTTTTTCTTCAATAAATAACATTATCATTTAAAAACTGTATTTTGTGTTTACTCAGGTTACCTTTGTTTTATTTTAGATTTTGTTTTCATTTCTGAAACAATTTAGTATGAGATATACACAAAAACAGAAGAAATCAGTGAAAAATACTTTTTTTATTTTGTGTATACCAGAAGGGTTTTTTTTGTATTATTAAAATGTAAAAAAATAAATTATAATAATAAAAAAATACTAATGGAAACATTGACATAGCATATTTTAGCTAATGAGCATGATGATATTTATTATTTATGATGAAATATAGATTTAACACATTAAAGTAACACTTTATTGTCCCTTCTACTGACATGAACAGATGTTTTGAAATGGTGCTTAGTCTCGGCATGTGGTCACTTTTTGAAAATCATTCACTCCCTTTAAATTTATTAGATATGTGCAAATGTGTGTACATCTAATAAAATCACTATGTAAAATTCTACCTCACTCTAGAGAGTATAGGTTTAGAAAACACATTAATGGAAAAATGTCATTAAATTTATATGTGAGGATGAGTAGATCCAGTTAGATACATATTGCTGGCTTAATGGATCAAAGACAGCTTTCTGAGCCAGAAGTACCATGTAATGGATATGTAATGGTTAGAAAAGTATTTAGCTCCTACTTGTTACTGAGGAGCGGTTGCTTGTTTCTGGGACTGTGGCTTCAAGTGCTGGGGCTGAGGCTGACTCTCTGGGTTTTTCCAGTTTGGACAGAGCTTCGTGATCTGCAATGCAATTCATGAAGTTAATAGGCAAGGTTTATTGTTCACTAATATATTGAGTCCATATTATATTACTGACTGTAATATATATTGACCGGTAATTTATTGTGTGTTAATACTGTTAATATTCAAATGATAATAAATTTATGTGGGATCTCCAATTATGTGAGTCATAACTAGCAAATATGTGACATCTGTAAATCAACAAACATCTAATATTTCAAAAAGTGACAACAAAGAAATACCAACTTATGAGGTATTAATATAGCACTGGCACTCTCTTACAAAGGTCTACTGTCATTTAAAAGGTTTAATTTATATATTAAATGTTTGTTTTGTTCTATACATTTTGAGGTATTCTGTAATAAGGTACTAGGCTAAAATCAGTTAAAGTTAATTTTCTCCTATCTCTGATTAGACATATTGTGGGAAGTAACATGCTAGGATGGTTTATACACATAAAAATATGAACACAAAGACAGAGTGCACTTTGGTACTTACATATAAATTAAAACATTGCAGATAAAAGTGAAATACACAGCAATATCACAAAATTGTTTACCAGAGTCTGTGGTCTGCTCTCCCATCTTATCCATAGTATTGAAGGAAATGTCCAGGTATTCCCTCTGGATAGCACTGACTGCAATCTTCCTCTGTTTACGCTGACGAGGTACAATCTGGATCTTAAACTCAGCTTCGTCGCTATCATCTTCTGGCTTTGGCTCGCTCTCTCTGTCATCACCAGAATCCTCATCATCTTCACCATAATTCTCATCCTCATTGTGAGCTCCTCCTTCCTCCTCTTTCTTGGCTTTCAGTGGGTCCAGGCTTTCCAGAGTATCCTCAGGGATGTTAAGGTACACAGACTTACCAGAGGGGCTACCTCCGGCTTTGTCTTCAGACTGCAGGTACCCATAATCTACAGATGTGTCTGGTACATGCGGCGACTTTCTTAACAGGTCTCTTTTCTGCTTCAGGGTCATGGGACTCTCGAAACCAGGATGGTATATGGGATCTGGGAGCTCCAGCGAGGCAGTAGGAGTTATAGAGACATTTCTACTCTCAGCTGCCTGAACAGGACTTCCTTTGGCAGGGCTGGTAGATTTGCATGTCCGTTCTTTAGAACAATCCTCCACACTTACTTGGACAAGAGGAGATAGACGCTGAATAGTGCTGGCAGATGATGGCGATGGATGCTCAGATTTAATCTGCATTCCGATTGCTGGTTTTGAAAGAGCCTCAAACAAGTCTTCATCACTTTCAACAATGCGCAGTGGTGGAAGCGGTTCAAAGACCAGCGAGTCACTGTCAGACAGTGAAAGAATGGAGCGTTTCTCTGGTATAGAAGTGCAGTCTGAGGAGAGATCAATCAGGTCGCCATCTTCCTTGCCATGACCATGCTCAGAAGAAATGGCCAGAGGAGAGTCGAGCCCTGAGGATTTATCCTCAAAAGTCTCCATGCAGCTCAGACGTACTTCCGGAATAACAGGCCTGATGTTATCAAAATGGAGATTGGATCCTTCAGAGGATTCCTTGGCACGTCGATCTGCCCTGCGTGACTGTCTAGTTGTTGAGCTAGAACATGATGGTGGTGGAGGAGGAGGCCCTTGCAAATCACAGTGGTCAATGCAAGATTTACGCCGATGTTCATCAAGGTTGAAAAGGATGGAGTCTGTGTTGGAAATGTCAAGAGATTTCTGTTTGTGCATGGCCTGGAGTCTTTTCTTCTTGCTGCTGCTCTCCTCTCGTGCTGGGTGCTGCAGACTGTCCTGTAGGATTCCTGCCTCCCTGTACTCTGCCAACTCAATCTCACCTGGAACAGATTGTAAAGACAATTGCTTTAAGACTGCACTGGGCGCACTGGCTTCTGCAAAAAATTCATAAACAATTCAATGAAATTTTTAACACCATAGCTACAGTGCTGTGAAAAAGTATTACTTTCAGGATTTCTTCTGTTTTTGTGTATATCTCATACTATACTGTTTCAGAAAATAAAACAAAATGTAAGATAAAACAAAGGCAACCTGACCAAACACAAAATACAGTTTTTAAATGATACTTATTGAAGGAAAACAGTTATCCAATATCTACTGGGCCTATGTGAACATGTATTTGCCCCCATAGTTACTCATTCCGCAAATCTATGAACCTGCATTCATAATGGGGTTCAGCCGGACTAGACACAACCAGGCCTGATTACTGCAAACCCTGTTCAATCAAATCAACACTTAAATAGAACTTTTTCAACATCATGACGTTGGTTAAAAAATCTTACCCAGTAACACACTATGCAAAAGTTGAAAAACATTCCAGAAATGATGAGAAAGAAGGTGACTGAAATACGTCCGTCTGGAAAAGGTTACAAAGTCCTTAAACTGAAACTCAAGCACAACTGGATTATGCAGCAAGACAATGATCCAAAGCACAGGAGTAAGTCCAACACTGAAAAATTTTAATTTGGGGTGGCCTAGTCTAAGACCTGACCAATTGAGATACTGTGGCAGAACCTTAAACGAGCAGTTCATGCTTGAAAGCTCTCCAATGTGACTGAACTAAAGCAGTTCTACAAAGATTCCACCACAGCACTGTAAAAGACTGATCAGCAGTTATCAGAAGTGTTTGGTTGCAGTTATTGCTGCTAAAGGTGGCACAACCAGATTTTAAGTTTTTAAGGGGGCAATTAGTTTTTCACAAGGCGTTGGATAGGTGTTGAAAGGTGTTGGATATTTTTTTCTTTTGCTTCAATAAAATATAAATAAATAAATCAAAACAATATTGTGTGTTTCCTCTGGTTGCCTTTGTTTTATGTTGTATTTTGTTTGAAGATTTAAACTATTTAGTATGAGATATTACACAAAAACGAAGAACCTGTCCATAATGTTAGAAAGCCACAGGATTCACTGCATACTATGCAGACACCTACTTCTTTGAGCATTAAGGTCCACAGGCTGATACTTGACAGACTTGCTGCCTCCGATCCTCTTAAGCCGAGCAAAGAAGGTCTGTGATTCTTTGTTGCCTGCTCCAGTGGGAGTGTCATGGATGTCTGATTCATCAAACACACTATCCTCCTCTGCAAAGCAAGCCATGACAAAAAAACATGATGATTTCCATCCAAGACCTACTGCTCCTTATACTACATCTTATGCTTTGTAATGCTCACAGGGTTAATGATCATTTTACCTTTTTCTTTCTCACTATAGCGGCTAATGTTGGAGTTGTCACTGTAGAGTGGGCCAGCTGAGGCATGAGGTCTGCAGCTGTGATATTGTGCATTTAGGGTGTTGATGGTGATGTGGATCAGGTGCAGCACAACCTCTTTACTTACATCCATGTCCCTGTATGGGTACTGTAACAGAAAATATTCAGAAAGGTTGAAGCTAAATATTAAAATGGTACAGTTATTACAGTCATAGCATCTTATATCTATTTATTTTTATTTATTTTTTTTGTCTTTTTGGTTTTTAACCCCTTAAACTCCCAGGACCAGTTTATGGTTCCAGATTTGACAAAATAGTCAGAATCACAGAAACATGAAACAATATATTAATATCAAGGAAGTAATAAGGAGTGCAGTTTATTTTTTTTGCAACAATTTATTACTTCTAGGAATGCTATCATACAAGTTCTGAATGGTATGTGGTGGGATGTTGGACTATTATTCAGGCCATAGAAGATATCTGACTGTATCCTGATGTTCTTTTAAACACTCCTGAATAATTTGAGCAGTATGTACAGTCGTGTGCAAAAATAAGTACACCCATGGACATTGTTGGCTTTCTTGACATATTTGGACAAGCAAACATTTGATCCTCTTTGAAACACTGCCTATAAATAAAGGAGATACAGTCTATCAAATGACACATAAAATTACATTTTATAGTAATTTTCACAATTTAAATGAACAAAAAACAGAGCAGTCACATGGAAAAAGTAAGTACACCCCCACATTTATCACACATTCAAATCCAGAAAATTAGAATCAGGTGTTGTGTGTCAGTGATTAGAACCTGCTTAGGAGAAACCTATTTATACCCCTGTCATATCTATCTGGTGTTAACCCTTTGCTATTGAGGTGTGTGGTGTCATCATTCCAAGGTCTAAGGAATTCTGTAAGCCGTTCAGAAAAAAACGCTGTGGATGCTTATGAGTCTGGCAAGGGATTTAAAAAGATCTCCAAATTATTTTAAATCTATCATTACACTGTAAGGAAAATAATCTACAAATGGTGCAGATTTCAAACGACTGGCAATTTGTCCAGGACTGATCGACCTAGCATATTCAGCCCAAGAGCAGACCGTCTGATGCAAAAAGTATTCTTTTTTCCATTTCTCATGGGTCTAATGTTTGTGCTTCTTACACCACATTATACATCTTAGTGCACTGGCTTTTAATGAAATGGCTTTGGAATTGCGACCCTGTCGTGAATTTTAGTTTTGTTGAGACTGGGTCATTTAGGTACTCATTCATTGGTTGTTTTGGTGGCTGTAATTTGCGGCATTTAGCAGCTACCCTGTAAAGTGTATGTTTATCCATGTCACTGAGATTGGCGTTTTCTTTGCTGTCCACTTACACTGCCATGACTTCTGAGACATTAAATCATTTTCCAGTTTTTGTGACCCACTATTAGGTCTTTTTGTAAGTTCTCTCATGAAATCTCTGATCATCAGACCTCTTTTATAGCCGGTACATGTTGTTATTTGGTAATGCACCCCTAATATAACTTGTTTGAGCATCTGTGTTTCTGTGATTCCTTACTTTTTGATATAGTGTTTCTGATTTTGTTTGTTTTTTTTGGCCATGCCCTGTAAATGATATGTTACTTTTACTGTCACTGATTAATTCAAAGTAGTTACTGAACAATATGATATAAGATATATAACAAGCCAGAAGTTTAAGTGGGATAAGTTTTATTTAAGTGTTTTGATGTAAAATAAGGACCAAGCTTCTTTGTTTAAAGGAGTGGAGAAATCTGAAATAGTTTTTCAAATTTATCATAGCAGCTATCAATCTCACTTTTTATGATTTTGTAGGCATTCTATAATTATTTATAATTATATTAAATAGAATAGGCTTCACATGTCATTCAATGAGAAAATGAACTGTAAATTGTGGGTGCTTAACAACACAAATCTAAACAAACTCACATTTTCTTCATTACTTGAAATAATACTTGCCATCTGTACATGTTCATAATGAATAATATATTGTAATATAGTATAAATATAGTAATAATACATAATAATATAAAAACCCAACATCCTTCATTATGTTTTTGTCTGAAAAGTGGTCTGTTAAGTAACATATTGCTTTCTTTACAGACAAATATGTTTCTGTAACATTTATCTATTGCTTGGAAAACTAATCTTTCAGAAGATAAAATGCTCTTGTACCGACTCATTAATGAAGAAGTTAAAAAATAAACATTGAAAGCAAAATTTGCATTTGAAAAAAATAAGGTGCCTAAGACAAAAAAATGGACAAGTAAATTATATACCTTGTAGAGAATGACAAGTAAGGCTTTGAGCCACATCTGCCTGATGTGTGGCCTCAGAGCCCAAAGTGAGCAACGTGGTGCCTCCTGGAAATTGGGTCTAAGCTGAGGGCATGTGCAGTACTTCAGCACCTGGACCACAAGGGGCAGCATCTGCTTCCCCAAACCGATGTTGTAATCCATCACCTTATAGAACCATGAAAACAAATACATATCAGTATTAAATGTTTGCATTCATTTGAATATATTATTATTTATTTATTTATTTATTTGAAGATTTGTGAAAATAACATCATTAATAGCCTTTTGTTTGATTTTTGGTTCATTTCATGGCTGCTAATACATTTAAATATCCAGTTAATATCTCACCTGTGCAATGCCAGCAATAAATGCGTTGAAGCAGGTGGAGGAACGCATCTTCTGTGGTGCGATCATAAAACAGCCAATCTGCTGATCATAGCCTAGCAATACATACAAGTGCCTCTTGACTGTATTAAAGGCTTTGGCACTGCCAATGTCACTCTCTGCACTGCTCTTATCCTTTGCCATGAACTTCATCAGCACCATGATAAGCTGGTGAACAGTCTGGTGGTCTATGCCAGTATCCTCTGGGAGGAGGTCCTTGATGACTGAATCATCATCAGGAGGAGAGCTCTGACTTGGCAGATGGGCTGCAGAAAGTGAAGGTTTAGATATTCAGCATCTGATTGGTGGGCTTCAGGATAAAAACTGAGTCATAAGACATGAGTGCTAAACTTAGCCCAGTGATTCATCTAAAGGTTTAGGTGGATGAAAGAACCTGTTCGTTTAATTTTACGGTTATCACTATAAAGGTCTCCGGTAAGAACTGTGGGATATACCATTAGTATAGCAAATATTTAACCTTATTTAATCTTCAAAATAACAGGTGGTATGTGGGTAAGCAAAGCAAAATTGATGAAAAACAAACATACATCAATACAGTGATTAGTCTCAAATTACTGCATCATTAAGAATGGTTTTAATTTATTAATGTAAACCACTATTTGTTGCCAAAATTAATTACCTGGCAAGACTTTCTCAAGCATATCACCAAGTGTGGGTGCAGAGTGCTCTTGTCTTGTAAGCCTTAGAGCTAAGAAATCACGCATGGAAAAATAATTACACACAAGTTAGCACACTGTTCAACCACAATTCCAAAAATGATTCAGACATTGACATCAAAATCCTGCCTATTTCTGAAGGTAAAATATTTTGGTTTAAAAAAAAAACAAAAAACGTACAGATTAAAGATAATTTACAGTAGAATTTTACTTATACTATCTAAAGCTTTTTTTCTGGAACTCTGGAACTTTTTGTCTCAAACAAAAGTGTTGTGTGCAGTGACTGTAGTGTTGAAGCACACAAAGTGACACAGTAATAAATTATTAACACATTCTAACATTGTGGTGAGTGAGGAAGCAGAAGGATGAAGGTACAAGAGAAAAAAAGAGAGAGACAGGTTCAGGGACACATAAGTGAGACAACTCACGGAGCTTGACACAAAAAGTCTCAGGCAGGGAAAAGGCACGTTTAGAGTCGGATGTCCCCTTTATGCTGTCTCTGAGTGAGCGGACACTCTTCTGCCGATTCCGTGCAAAACGGGCTCGTCTGATCTTCCACATAGCGGCATCGCTCAGATTGGCTGTATTAGTCCGCACTGCAGTGATGGCTTAGGTTATAAAGGAGGAAATCAGGTTTATTTAGACAGGACACAGGTAGTAAACAGCTTGGGAGACCAAAGATGTGTCTATGCAACAAGAAAATGTCTTGAAGCTGTGATTAAGTATACACAGATATAAGACATGCTTACTGGTAGGGAAAGGAAATTCCTTGTTGCAGTCCAGGTGTAGTTGAGCCTCAAGGGACAGTGTCTCAAAACGATTAACAAAGAATTCCCAGCTCAGTGCAGGGATATCCGGCTTTAGAGAGTGCAGTAAAAGCAGTTTGCTCAGGATTATAGGACGGTCTCTCACGACTGTGTCAAACTGGAAGTCCATGCACAGACACAGGCCCTGATGGGAAAAAAACACACATACTAAGATCAATGACACAACACCACTACTTCAAGTCAGTCAACAGCATAGATACTATTTAACTATTTAACATTACTCACGTCCACTATGTTAACTATTTCAGTTATGGTAATAATGGTTTCAGTTAGATAACTATTATATTGTGTGTGTGTGTGTGTGTGTGTGTGTGTGTGTGTGTGTGTGTGTGTGTGTGTGTGTGCACCTGCAGTGATGGTTGTTTAAGGGTGTCTAGCAGTAGCCTGGCTCTGGTGGCCACAGCAGGGTTGACATCCTCAACACTGACCAGAAAGCAGCAGAAAGCATGCGCCAGTGAGTACTTCAGCAGGTGGCTCTTAGTCACTGAGCCAATGTCCAGAAAGCGACACAGCAATGCAACTCGCTCCACTGTAAACACATACGTATACAGTACTTACAGCTCAGTTACTAGTAATAAAATGCCCTTTCCTGTAATCAATCTAACATATCACCATATGGTGGAATACTGACATGCTATTGAGGTGCTCAGCAACAAGGATAAAGAAAAAACCCCAGTCATTAAGCCAATACATGAATTACCTGTAATCTAATGCATCAATAGATGGCACACTATAGTCAGCCATATGTTACTAGTTTCTGAATCCAATCACCAGAGTACATTCCTTTTCAATTCTTTTTATATTATGGAGTGAGATACATACTATATACATTGAAAGGTCTTACAGATGATTTTTCCTTCATTCATGTTAATTTTTAAAATAAAGTTCCTACTGTTTAAGGAATAAGCTGAACAAACTCTAATCTGCTATGCTTACAGCTTACTTCAGGGTGATTGATAATTTTAGATAAGCAACATCTCTGATTAAGAGGCTGTCTCCTCCAGTGTCTTATGTTTGGGGAAAAAAACGTTTCTTGGACTTTAAAGGGAAGACACTATTAATTTATTAATAGTGACATATTTAATATTGGCCTCAAATGGCATTCCATTGTTTTTTGAGTGTATTTACAATCCAAAACATATATTTCAGTGTTACATCAAACTGTCAAACAGCGGTGCTTGACTGCTGAGGTTTGAATACTAATGTAACGATACATGATTTCAGTATTAACTCATCACTATGCATGCATAATCTAATTCCGAGTAATCTAATATCATTTGTTATTCAGTCCCTACACTCCTGTAAAATGTTTATTTATTCATTTTCATATGATATATTTACATATGATTCATTATCATGTGATTCATATTCATGCATGTGATTCATATATCTAATATCATTTGTGTCTGAATAGGACACCCTTCTCCCTATTCCTTCAAAGTGCATTATGCGGGTCTTGTAGTCCATAAGATATATTTTTTGTGTTCTAACCAGTACAACCAAAACTAGTGAATGTAGTGAACAGGGTGTGGTATCAGACAAATAGGAGTCTTATCCACACCTGAGTAACAAACATGATTCCAATCATCAAGAAATAATTGCCTTTAACCAATTCTTTAGTTACCTTTCTCAACTTGGATACCATGGGGCTGAAGGCCCTCTTCAGCCAAGTCTTTAGCCCTTTAGTACTCTACATCTCTGATTGGCTTGAATGAAATGATTACTTACACAACCCCTGAGGATAAAACCGAGGAACATATTGGTAGACTATGATGCAGATTGCATTTTGCTGTAGACTCTGTGTCAACTTCATTAATTTTATCTAAAGAATACTCTCACTCTGTAATGATCGAGTCAAACATCTTCTCACTTCCTGTACAAAGTCATAGCTTCTCTCTGCCAATCATCATAAGAGGCCCCTTTAATCCCACAATTCCTCAGTGCTGTTGGAGCTAGCCTGGTAACCATAGCAACCACTAGTGAGTAAGCGTGCACACACACACACACACACACACACACACACTTATGCAGTATTGTAAAAAAGGGAACATCAAAACATGGTTTTGCAATAAGCACACCTATTTCAAATACACTGACATATTGATTAATTTTTTCATACTAAGATCAATGACACAACACCACTACTTCAAGTCAGTCAACAGGAAAATAGCTTGCAAATGGATCTGACCTGCTTCAAACCGAATCTTCCAGTCCTTGCTGTTGAAACTGTTGTCCACCAATTTCCAGAAAATATCGGCACCATAGGACAGTGAGAGAGCATGGAGCAGCTGAGGCACTGCTAGGGACGCCAGTTGGCAGAACTCAGACTTCAGCATGGACCACAGGCTGGGCACAAGAGCACATATTGTATCACACACATACAAAATGACTGGAACACATATTTGTTCTCTATCATGGGCCATTTTCCTATTTTTCATAGTGCAGGTATATATGGTTATAGTTGTAATATAAAACAATGTTTATATAAACAGATTAAACACAATACACATTACATGCATGGTAAAATTCTACTTAGGCTATTAACTAGCCCCTAACTTATACCTGGGAATAAGCATCTTCTCTTGGACGTAGGCCAGAAACTGAGGGTGGTCTTTGCGGGCATGATACAGACACTCCCCATGCAGACACAGGATCCTAACACAGTTCAACATGTTGTAGAGGATGTCTGGCTCCTCAAACTTAACCATCTCCTACAGTGGGGAAGTAGAACATATCTGAATTCAGAAAGTAAATAAAAAGCCTCAAGTGTAGGGTGTAAAACAGAAGAATGTGATGTTAACCTGAAGTATGGTGTAAATAAGCCTGAGAGAAGCTGGAAGCTGCTGGTAGGAGAATTTCCTTTCAATATTATTCTTTAAAGCTGTGGTAAAGCGGAAAAATGAATACAACATGGAATCATAATGGTCTTTTCAAAATGACTAAGAATCAAGTGACATGAGTCTCAGGGTACATAGCAGGGTTGCTGTCTGCATAAAACATCACATCAGCTGTGATCTAATATTACTGATGGCTCCATGTTATCTACTTATTCTAATAGCCATCATGTACATGTACGTTGATTAAAAGGAGAATCACTCGTGTTGTCAGGGTTGTCCTGTTTGGCCCCCTCCTCTGTGCCATTCTCTGGTTTGAGGCAATGATCAGACCTGGGAAAGATCAGACTTTCCTCAAGACTGTCTGCAGGCTCCTGTAAGAAAAAGCAAAAAATTACTTGCTACTTCCATATTTTCTCCTAAAATGTTCATTTGTGTGTGTCTCTATAATTATGTGTGTCTCTCTGTTTTCTATCTCACCACCAGGCGTATCTCCTCAGGAGGTGTGAGTCTCTGGAGGAGCTCACAGCCCAGTTGGTAGCAGAGGATGCTGGACTGGCACAGGCTGCACTCCGTAGCCTTCTCGTCCTTCTGGCAGGTGTGTGAGCCACCCCAGGGAGCCTGGAAAACACTGTTAATAATCCCTACTATGTCTCTTCCCAGACTGCCTTCCAATCCCAGAGTCACGCCATCATCCTGAAGCTCCATCTACACAAAAATAGAAATAGTGGAATAAACTCGATTTCATTAGAAGCTAAAGTATGTAAAAAGCAGTGACATTTATGGTCTTGTTGCATTGGTCACCTGTTTGAGAATGAAATCAAACATGAGGATGAAGCAGCCCAGGTTCATGTCATCATCATCACAGTCCAAGTCGAGAGCACAATTACCTATGGCATGACCCAGGTTCTTAAAGGGGCTGCAGCGCAAGGGGCTACGGAATGGGCTTCGGAACGGACTGGGAAAAGGACTAAGGGTGTTGTTATGCCCCCTTCTACCAGGGTCTGACACCACACTCACCTACGTACAGACAAACACATCAAGATCATTGCAAATTCATTAGAAGCTTATTTAAAAAATATTATGCATCTAAACAGAGCTTTTAGTTGTCTTTCAAAATACACCATTACACTATTTCCGTTTCCATTCAGTAATCCAGTTGTGTTTGGATGTATCACTTGCCTGCCAATAATCAAGCCTTTTTAAAGAGACTATATTTAGTCTTTGCCTTGTTGTCATGACAACCACCCTCCCTTTAATATTGTACCCAGTAACTGAGCAGGCTCTGCACATTGCACAAGCACCTGCATATTGCTAGTGTTTTTATTATTATTATTTAATGTGTTATTCGGATTATGTCAGTTATACCCTTCTGGCCCCAGCATTTCCTGTTAGGTCTGTCCCTCGAGTCTTCCTTTGATTGGCCAGTTCCTTCACTGAGTTCACACCATCTGAGAACATACCAATCAAGAGCTGCAGAGGCACAACGATGTCCAGCTGGGACAGCACCTGCACATATTGAGTCATAAAATATACACTATGACAACATTATCTGCAGGACATATGTCAAGCATCAGGTTTAGTGCAAACACACAAATATATGCACAAAGCGCCATGATGCAAAACTTTTTAAAAACTGTGTCAATTAATGTCAACGTAATGTTCTAGGTTTAGCGATGACATCACTTCAATTTCTTATATGGACGTCTACGTCTACGTCTATATGGACGTAGAAATGCTCAAATGTTCTTCTTAAATGAAATGATAGTGATGGACCTAAAGATGAGGCTCTCTGCTGACTGCACATAGGATGCACTAGGAACAGTAGCTAAAAATGTGACATCAAAGACTCAAATCTGGGAGCTTGCGGCTCACTGTGTTTGTCTCACGATACCACTGACCCAGATCCATACTCAGCATGTGCCATGTCTTTATATTTTTTTTCCCATAATCCTCCCAAAATAGACACATGGCATGCACAAACTTTTTAAAGTTGACAAGAGAAAAGGATCAAGGTCAGGGAATTGCTTCTGGGGCTATCTCAGTGAGTGACTATGTATCACTGTTCTGGGTTCTACTCACATGTAGCCATAGTAAGGCTTGCTCCTGTACAGATGCAGGATATCCAGTAAACCTGCAACTTATAAAACCGAACATCTCCTCCATGGAGAAGGGCAATGGACATAATTCGATATCAAACATTTTGCTGTAGGAAGAAGTAGAGTGAAAGAGGTGAGAGGGAAAATCATGGCCACACCTGCTTCACAATAAAAAAGCCAAAGCAATAAAAGAAAAATTTTGTCTTATCAGGTCAAATGAAGAGACTTAATTAATCTACAACGTAAACTCATAGAGGATTTTTCGTAGAAGAGACAAATGAGGACAGGAGACTTAGCTAAAGGCACACAAACTGCTGTCTTCTCATTAACAATGACCTCTATAAGGCTGTGCAGTACAGAAAAAAATTTCACAGGGCCAAAGGGGTTTCCGCATTTAACGTTATTCATAATGAAGGTCATGGCACCTATTTGGTGGTTATGTAACCATGGTAACCAAGACGGCTCAGTGAGAGCACCTCTGGGGTTTCTTTAAGTCGTGCATCAAAACACCTGCATGTTAATCACACTTGAAAATAGATGACTTTATACGTAGACGATACAGAAATTGTCTATCCTGTGGAGTGTTTTCAAATTGTTCCTTAGCCCAGCACAGGAGTCACCCAGCTCCCAAAAACCCTGAACCAGGTCACTGGTGCTCTTTAACGGTCAAAGTGTGTTTGGAGCAAAAAGAAAGAAAGAAAACGTAAAATGTGGCATGACTGACATTTTTATATCATGTAATTTCTCTTATACATGATTATCATTATCAAAAACAAAAAGGATCAGGTGCAGTGGTACCTTTGTTGCTGAAACAGAAAACCACGTGTTCAGTGCCATTTTTAACTAAAGTCAGCAAAGATGAAAGGTTAACTGCAACTGCAAAAATGCAATAATATTGAGTGTTCTATTATTAATAAACCAAATAATCCATATTTGCAATCACCGCTATACCTAAGGACTTCCCGGAACTCCTTGAGCTGGTTGTCTGGAACTTCAGTTCGTATGGCCTCCAACCATTCAGGCATAAAACACTCCCAAAGTGGCTGACTGATCACGTTATAGGGGATTAAACACAGGATACGGTTCAAGCCCTCCTTCAGCTGTGAAACTGTATTGCAGGATTTATCCCAATAGCCACCCACCTGTAAGCACGCGCACACACACACGCACAAGCACACACACACACACACACACACACACACACAGTCTGAAGAGAGCCTAAATCCATACAAACAATTTAGTATCTGAAGGTCAGAATATCTTCTTACCCTGGCAAACTCCACTAGCTTGGGCAACAGACACATGACCATGACATCGAAACGCACATCACAAACAGTCTTGAGCCACTTTGTTACAAACTGCGGCTTGAGCTTCTCCACTAGACTGCCCACTTCATCGTCCATCATGTAGGCAGTGGAGTGGAACCACTGGAAGACCATGCTAACCAGACGGGCAAGACTCTCTGTGGGCGTGTTCTCACTAGGAGTACACAGGCTCACCTGAAGCAGAGTTAAGGGAATGGAAGGATGGAGTGGTGGATGGAAATGGAGGTTACAAGTATGAACTTGTATGTAATTTGTTAGTACAGCTGTAATAGTGTATTAGCTGTATTAATATGGTATTTGTCAAGTGACTGCTTTAGTAAAGGAAATAGTGAAGATATGGTTGTGGTATTTCGAATTCTAGTATTTTTGTCATCAGTAGTTATAGCCTTAGTGAAGTAGTAGTGGTAATGATGGTATTATTATACAAATAAATAATTTTTTCAATCTGAAACCTAATTAATATATATGATTTTTTTCACATAGAATCCAACAGAAAAAACACACACATTATGGATATGTTCATGTGTGTGTGTGTGTGTGTGTGTTTTCTGCTGGATTCTATTTGGAAAACACATATACTCCTTACCAAGAGCCAGATGCCAAACTGACTGAGCAGCCTCTGATCATGCTGGTCATCCTCTTTGTTGTCAAATTCCAGGTTGTCCAGAGAATGGTGGGAGGTGGAGAGGCCCATCTGACGCCGGCGGTTCATCTCAAACTCCCGCTGCTCTGCATGGATCTCTGCCTCTTTCAGCAGGCTAACACAAGTTGAGACAAATAACAAACAAGACGTATTGACACAATTAATGGTACAGCTAATAATACAGCAAAATACTGTCAATATGTCAATATTTTTACTGTCCCATAATACAAAATTCTCTGCTTCAATAACTACCCCCAGGCCTCATTGCTATGTTTGAAATGATAAATAAATTGATAAACCGTATAAACATTTTATACCTCTATATATTCTCTTGTTTTGGTTCAGTACTTTATATTGGAAATGAAAAATATGTGTGATTTATTACATTACCCAGTAACAATGTAGCCCATAATTGTTAGAAATCTAGGATTCAAATTGTAGTAATGCTGGGTCACATGAAAGGGAGTTATTGTGTAAATCCTATATGCATCACACAGTTTCACGTGCAGTGCCAGTCAATGCAGTGTGGGTACCTGATGACAGACTCCACAGTGCAGACGAGCTCCTCGGCTCCGCACTCACGCGTGTTGATAGGGGGAGGAGATGTCTGGTACAGATGAGTCTCTGCTGAAGCACCCACCTCACTACTGTGGTGGTTGACATGGCAACGCTTGCAGTAGCGCACGGGCCGGTTGCCATGTCGACCACAGCAGCCGGCTGAGAAGCAGGTGACAACAGCCCGCCTCACATGAGAACTGCAGTTCTGTTGGCCAGAAACAGCGAGTGAGAGAGAAATGGGGGGGAAGTAAATCAAAGACAGGCAAAGGGAGAAGACAGAGGGAGAAGGAAACAGAAGGAGGTGGCAAAAGGAGTAGAAATCAATAACACCCATCCATGTCGCATAACAGAAACACAGTTATTTATAAGTAATGCGTATGCATGGATCCAGAGAATACAGGGAGAACTCACAGTGTCTCATTCTGCTAAAAATACAAAGCATGGTCAAGGTTAGTACAGACTAAAGCTGATCCTTCCCTAATAGGCGCACTGTTGATATACAGCGTTATTATGTTATATCAACAGCATGTATTATAAGTACAGTATTATTAGTATTAACTATTATATTATTCTGATATGCTCCTTTACTGGTTCCATCTGTCACAGCAGAACAGTTATAGCAGTACAAATGGTAAGAGCAAGTGATTGTAGAAAACTATGGTGCAGAAACCCTCAAAAAAAAGGTCTTGGCACAACTGTTTGGGGATTGAATTGATAATGTGTATGTGATGTGTTCTTGTAAGGACACAGGATATCCTGCTTATGGAAGATGGAGAGAACCCAAATCCAGCATTATAGTACAGTGGTGCTTTAAAGTTTGTGAACACTTTAGAATTTCTATTTAACTGAATAAATATGACCCAAAACATCAACAGATTTTCACACAAGCTCAAAAAGTAGACCAAGAGATCCCAATTAAACAAATGAGACAAAAATATTATACTTGATCACTTATTTATTGAGGGAAATGATCCAATATTACATATCTTTGAGTGGCAAAATTATGTGAAAATCTAGGATTACCTGTTTAATTTGAAGGTGAATTTAGAGTCAAGTGTTAACAATCAATGGGATGACAACAAGTGTGAGTGAGCACTCTGTTTTATTTAAAGAACAGGGATCTATCAATGTCTGATCTTCACAACACTTGTTTGAGGAAGTTTATCATGGCATGAACAAAGGTTATTTCTGAGGGCTTGAGAAAAAGATCAGGCTGGAAAAGGTTACAAAACCATCTCTAAAGAGTTTGTACTCCACCAATCCAAAATCAGACAAATTGTGTTCAAAATATGGAAATTCAAGACCAACCAACAAAGATCACACAGAGGAAGCTGTGTAATAGTCTGCGAGGTCAGAAGGAGCCAGCTTAACATCTAAGCAGCTAAAGGGCTCTCTCACATTGGCTAATGTTAATATTCATGAGTCCACCATCAGGAAAACACTGAACAACAATGTTGTGCATGTCAGGGATGCAAGGAAAAAGCCCCTACTCTCCAAAAAGAACATTGCTGCCCTTCTGCAGTTTGCTAAAGCTCACATGGACAAGCCAGAAGGCTATTTGAAAAATGTTTTGTGGATAGATGAGACCAAAATAGAATTTTTTTTTAAATGAGAATTGATATGTTTGGAGAAAGGAAAACACTGCATTCCAGCATAAGAAACTTATCCCATCTGTGAAACAGGCTGGTGGTAGTATCATGGTTTGGGCCTGTTTTGCTGCATCTGGGCCAGGATGACTTGCCATCATTGATGGATTCATGAATTCTTAATTATACCAGCAAACTCTAATGGAAAATATGAGGACATCTGTCCGTGAACTGAATCTCAATAGAAAGTGGGTCATGCACCAAGACAACAACCCTAAGCAAAGAAGTCATTCTACTAAATAATGGTTAAAGAAGAATAAAGGAAATGTTTTGGAATGGCCAAGTAAAAGTCCTGACCTTGATCCAACAGAAATGTTGTGCAAAGTCCTGAATTAAGCAGTTCATGTGAGGAAACCCACCAATATCCCAGGGATGAAACTGTTCTGTACTGAGGAATGGGCTATAATTGCTCAAAGCTGCAGGACTGATTTGTTTAATTGGGTCCTCTATATCCTATATATATATATATATATATACTTTTAGGACATGTGTGAAAATGCTATTATGTTTTAGGTCATATTTCTGCAGAAATATAGATTATTCTAAAGGGTTCATAAACTTTGAAGCACCACTGTAATTACATTAATTACATTGTTTCTGATTACTGGTTTTTATATAAAGGGCAATGTTGTTGTTATTGCTGTTGGTGGTGGTATTATTATTATTATTATTATTATTATTATTTCTGGTTCTTCAAATGTGTCCATGGAAACAACTACACATAAATGAGATGAATTCCAAGCAACACACTTATCTAAATGAGAAACCAGGAGCAGTACACGTAATAGTCAAAAGAACATTTTGCATTATATAATGACAAAGCCTATTTAAAAGATTGTGGATTAAAAATAAGCAAAGCACTGTAAGCTTCAGGACAGCTGCCTCACATGAAAACGCTGTGTGACTGTTTCAGGCAGTGTACCTGAGATTAACACCCACTGCTTGCTGGCTCACTGTGAAAACACAGCAAGGAGGTTTTCCAGGACACACATCCTCATGGCCTTCTAGTTCCATTATGAACAAGAATAGCATGTTGTATGTCAGCAGGGACAGTTTTGAAAAGAGTATGAATTAATTTTTCAAAGGCATAATGTGTTAATACGTAAACTTTTAATAAACAGAATCTGACGTTGACAACACATAGACTATATC
>JAOUWY010000002.1:20084963-20100320 GCA_025728095.1 Prietella phreatophila
GGATTTAGAGAACAAATCTCTCTCTCTCTCTCTTTCTCTCTCTCTCTCTCTCTCTCTCTCTCTCTCTCTCTCTCTCTCTCTCTCTCTAGGTTGTGAGGATATAATTGTGGAGAGCATCTCTCTGGAGTCTCTGATCGCCATTCTGAAGTGGAGCTCTCAGCCGTACGGCTCAAAATGGGTCCACAGACAGGCCATGCATTTCCTGTGTGAGGTGTTCAGCCAAGTCATGACCTCAGATGTGCTCTATGAGCTCACCAAGGATCAACTGCTTACAGCCATTCAGTCAGACTACCTGCAGGTATGGCTCTATTCTCCTCTCTGATGACTGTAGCAAATAAAAGCTCACCTTATAAGGTGAGACCTAAAAAAGTAAATAAATAGGTCACAAATTTCCTTTTAAAACACTCACTTTTATCTCCGTTAGTGGGGTCACTAAATAACCTCCACTTCATTGGACCAATAACGTTTGACGTTCGAGAGAGGATGTTGTGCTAAATGGAAACTTTTACCTGTCAGACCTGTCCGAAGCTAGTTAATGATTGAATTGGATTGTTATGGTATGTTTACTGCCAAGTAAACCACTAGGAGTATAACAGTTCAAATTGTCAACCTGTGATAAATGCAAACAAATTTACTAGCAGTGAAATAACCTGCAATTAAGTTTGCAAATGTTAGTGTTATTAGGTTATCCTTTCTGCAGTCCCTCCAGGATTTCAATGATTTTGTGATTGAAGAAATGAATACAAAATCAAGCAAACTTCAAGGAGCTTGCAGTTTTTCAAAATTAGTAAGTCCTGTACGGACTGACCTATCCTGTACGGACTGACCTAGGACAAGGGTTTTTCCAAATTGCATATTTATGTATATTCATAGGACCTGGTATATTTAAAGAAAGTAAATGTGTGGAGATTATTAAGAAACTTGTTATTTTTCATTGAATATTTTTAGTTGTTTATTATGTTTGGGGTCACTTTAACAGCAGTGTTTTATCCACATGCTCTTATTTTCAGTTCTGTTTCAAACATTCGTTTGGTATCTCACTATGAGAACTGCCTCAGGCAGGACCGGTCCTGGAAGCACCAATAACACAACTTCTGTCAGTTGACAGACCATTTACGGCCGTGAGAAGGGATTCTCGCCTCCCTTATATAAAACGCTGTTGAAGGTCCCTTCCTTAGTCTCGTTCTCTTCCCTGTGAAGATCATACTGGACACACTAAAATAGTTGATCGACGAGCCGTCAAGGTACGTCGCTGAACGTGACTGCTTTTGCAAACGGGTTTATTCATTGTTCTTGTGAATAGCCTTTTTATTTGCTTGGGATACTTTAAGAGAGTTAACATGTTAAGGTGGATTCTGTCCCATAGCTGTTAAAGCTATCTGTTTCTTCCTAAATGGCACGTTGTGGTGAGTTTAGGTTGTCTCTTACATTATGGAAACCGCTAGTTCAGCAGATGGCCTTGCATCTGTGCGCATGTGGCTGTATGATTTCGGGCAAGGATTCTCATCCCCTGTGCATCACATGCCTGCGAGTGAAACATGCTCACCTGGTCTCAGACTGAACCCAGAGTGTTGGCCCCACTGTTCTCTCTTTCCATCAAGGGTGTTTGAAAGAAAAGTGCGAGTCATGGCTGCTAATAAGCAAGACCCCTGCATTTCTCTGTTGCCCATGCAGAAGGAGACAAAACAGCCCAATCCCCTGTGTCATGCAGTTGGGGCAAATTAATAGATGTAGTCTCCCTTGAGCTGCCTCCCCTCTTCAGACTGAACACCTTAGCTGGTGTAAGCGAGGAGGATGACTATGACGAGGCTATCGTTTGTCTGTTAGAGGAGGAGGGAGAGGAGCACAAAGACGATGCAATCCTCCCACCAAATATCTCTCGGCCATGCAGCGTGTTGAGCGATGGGTCCCCCTTGCAAGTTCAGGTGATGCTCGACCTTGTGCTGGAGGGCAGCGGAAAGACTGTATTGATTGGCCATCACAACAGGCCAAGCCAGTTAGTGGAGAGAGGTCTTTATGATGGCAAGAGGCTTCCATCGCATGTTGTCAAGCAGCTCATTCCTGCAGTCCCTGCATGCGTTTCAGAGATGAGCTGTTTCTGGATAAACCCTTTTCACACAGGGTTCTTGTTAAAGGGTTCTCCAAGCTGGACGTCCACAATATGGACTTAAGGATGTCAAATCCTCCTCTGGTTGAGCTGTCAGTGGCCCGTCATCTCCACCCTAACCGAAGGGCAGCGTTTTCTTCCACTTCAGCTTTGTTGACGGGGCGTACCGAGCATCTAGCAGCCTCAGTTTTCCAGAAGATCTACTGATTTATAGGCCTGGCAGTGGTGGGTAAGCAGGCTCTGGGGCTGTCTGGGCTGTCAGACACAGAGAAGATGGATTTCTTAGATGCTACAGTGGAGCCATAGCCCTTTTTGGGTCTTCAGTCACAGCCATGTGGCAACAATGTGATCTGAGGAAACTGGAGGGTGAGGCTCTCCAGACTAGCCTCCCATGTAAATCTACTGTTAGGGCTCCTGAGTTAGCTTGGCCCAGTTTCACACCACCACCTCCTAGGAGTGGGCAATTGGGCATTAGGAGTCCCAGACCTCCCCAGCTTCAACAGTCAGAGTCTGTCTAAGCCATCTCAGCCGAGAAGGAAACCTTCCTTTGCAGCAGTAGCTAGACACTGGCTGGCAAACCCTTAGGAAGCAAAGAAGCGGTGGGTTACCTAGTTTGCTCTTCTGCCCAAGACAATGGGACAAGCAACAGCACTTGCGGAGTAGCTGTTATTATCCTCCCTTGAAGAGAGTGGCATTTTTCTCCCCCTCCTGTCAAAAGAAGGTGTTGGACATGGGAATCATTCAGGAGAACTGGTTCATTTACTGTATTCCACCAGTTCCCTCAACGGTGTTGCAATGGAGGGAAAGGGACAGTTTTCAAACAAGCATGTGTGGTGTGAAAATAAAATCATTCTCTGTGCATCCAGGCAGTGGGCCAAAGGCACAACACTGTTTTAAATTAACCAAATCAGAGCTGCAATCCCCAATAAATGGCGCCACCGTGCCATCAGTGAGTGAGAGCTGTAGCGGTCCGCTAGCTGCTCAAGTGGAGAATTGGTGCACATGCTCAGTACACCTGTGGGTTTTCTCCACGTTAAGACTGGGTTATTGTCTGCAATTTGCTGTAAAACCACTGCTTTTCAACAGGGTGTTAATATCAACAGCAGAACTGGAGTCGGCTCAATTTTTAGAAGAAGAAATGATCTCTTTATGGACCAAAAGAGCAATTTGGATAGTGCTGCCAGAGGACAGCAGTCTGGGCTTTTGCTCCTGGTACTTTGTAATTCCCAAGAGATGGGGAGGTCTCTGTTCCATTCTGGATTTGTGTAATCTCAATATAAACCTCAGACAGTACAAGTTCCAAATGCTCATGCTCCAAGTACTGTCTCTCTCTATTTATCCCGAAGACTGGTTTACATCAGTCAATCTGAAGGATGCATATTTCCACATGGGTATTTACCTGGCACACAGAAATTCCTCAGGTTTGCCTATCGAGATCACAGCTTGACTCTTCCTTTCAGGCTCACATTTCGGGCCCCACGAGTGTTCAACAAATGTGTCAGAGCAGCTCGAACACCACTGAGGATCACATGGCTCAGATTCTCTGCTTATTTGGACGATCTGCTCCTCTGTGCTCCATCACGGCAACAGGTGGCGATGGATACAAAGGTTGTGGTGTCCCCTTTGGTGAGCCTAGACTTCAAATTAAATGAGACGAAGTTGATTTACCCAGGTCTCAGACTGAATTCAGTTCTGTTCCAAGCGTTTCTATTGGAGGAGCACACCAGGTCAATTTGCAGCTATAGCTTTTTCAGAAAGGGAAGAATGTCCCATTCAGACTGTGCCTCTACAGGCTCTGTCATTCTGTTGGGACTGTTGCGAATGACAGAGTTTCAGCGCTCAACATTGGCCCAATGCTTGTGTCCAAAATGCCACCACAACATAAAACTGATGGTATGATTACTGCATGCACGTTGTCTGTTACTGGAGAGATTGTTAATTTTTCGAATCGGGGATTCTGCTGGGGAAGTTTCTCTGAGAAAGGTGGTGACCATGGATGCGTCGTTCACAGGATGGGGCACAGTGTGCGAGGGCAGAATAACAAAAGGGAAATGGCCTGTCCTGGACATAATGAACGTGGGTGCGGATCTTCTGTCCAGAGGGAATCCTGTACGGAGAATGGACTCTCCACCCTCAGCTAGTGAGCCAGTTGTGGGAGGAGGTTTGGCCGAGCTGTCGTAGATCTCGAAAACGAAAAAGAAAACTCCTTGCCCTGTATTCTTCTCTCTGGCGAGAGAAGGTGCACCTATGGGTGTGGATGCTCTGGTGCACCTGTGGCCAAATGTGCTGCTTTACACGTTTCCTCCATGGAGTCTGATCGTACCAACTCTAAGAAGAGGAACGGTTAGCGGTCACTCAGTAATGCTGATCGCACCAAATTGGATGGGGAAGTTATGGCTAACAGAGAATTCAGCCCTTGTATGACCAGCCCTGGCCTCTACCATTGCACAGGGATCTTCTATTTCAATTGTGAGGGGAGATTATTCACCCTGCCCCAGACAAAGTAGCTCACTGAGCCTGGCCCATGAGGCTGAAGGTAAACATTTTGAGATTGCCACTGAGGTTGATTTTGAAATGATCCAGAGCATGAGAATGGCTTCATGGCACTCTGCGTATGATCAGAAATGGAGCATATTTGAGCAATGGTGTGAGGAAAGATGGATCGTTCCTTTCCTTTGTTCTGTCACAGATGTTTTATGGTTTCTGCAGGAATTTTTAGATAAAGGTAGAGCCTTCTCTATGGTTTATCTTGCTGCGATATCTGCATGTCCTTCAGGGGTTCATACTAATACAATGGGTCAGCACCCATTTAAACATAGTTTCTCAACCACTGATTCCGCCATAGGATCTGTCTATGGTCCTGAGCACACTTTCCCAGCCCCCTTTTGAGCCGTTAAGAGAGTATTGATTTTAACCCCTTTCTCCCCGACACTAGCGGTCATTCCGCCGGTGGAATGGAAAATGGCATATCGGACATTTTCAATTAGTATAAACAAATTAAGTATTGTATCACCGCAATTCTGGTACAAGATTAGTCAGGACACTTGTGGCTTTTTATGTGCTTAACTGCTGGTGAGCAGGGGGATGGGAAAAGGGCGGAGTTTGAGCTCCCTGCTGGGCAAACGCTTCACACCTCTCCACGAAAACATTGAGACAGAGATAAATCTGAGAGTAGGACTAAAGCTTTTTTGATAGTAAAACACCGTATACAATTGCCACAATGAAATTATAACATTTAAACCAAAGATCGGACTTGTATAAACGTTTACTACCTTGCATTACTTACATAGACGAAAATCCAGTTTGCTCGCGGTTTTATAAATCATGCAAATGTCCATTGGTATAAAGTTCATCAGCTTTATTGAAGAAAACAAATGCAAAGTTCCATATTTAGTCACAGATGTCCTCTTCAAAATGCATGAAGTGTTTTGGTATCCCACCCCTCTGGAATTTAGTAATTAGCCATAAACTGAACTGAGACACCATCTAAAAAAATAAAATAAAAGCTAATCTGTTTTGGCTATGCTGAACAATCCGCCTCCTAAATTATAATCGGGCAGTCTAACTTGATTGACACCCACTTGGACCAATTGTAGATACTTCTATCTTTCAAACAAGCCCAAACTCGACATGATTGCCCATTCAGAGGCTGAGAAAATCAAATGCGTAATCAGCACAACCAAATCTTTTACGTGTGCATCTTGAGTTGTGTATCAGCGGGTACAGGCCAATCAGCAAAGCGCTACAGGGCCGTGCAGAGAAACTGTCAGGAAATGGCAGCTCTGCTCTAGTGGTCTTCCTGCAAAACTTTATACAGCAGGTTGTTGCATGTTTGCCAGTTTTTTTCTGATCGCTAGTTTTCTACTGGTTTTCACTCAGCGTGCGATCTATCAGCGTTTTATCGACTTGCTCCCGAAAAACACTGAATGCATCACAGCTTATGGAGCAGTTATTTCCAATTGGCTCTTTTTTTATTTTATTTTATTTTTATTTATTTTGTTTTTTTAGGAAGATTATGTGGATTGAGTTGAGGGGCTCTATATACCCCCCAAGAGAAGTCAAATCATTTGAGCCATTCAGAGAGCAAGTGCTCTTTCACCTGGGGCTCTGGCACTATTTTTAATAAACATTATATTTTATAAGTATGTTTCAGACTTTTGTGTGTGTGAAATTACACATTGTGTAAGAGTTCATGCTACTGCCATTTGTTTTCATATTGTGCCATTTGGAGAGGTTGTTTTGTGCCTTTAAAAAATGTTTGCTGTTTCTGGAAGTCTGCCATATTTAAAGGTTTTGTGCCATTTTTATAAGCTTTGTGCCATTTAGAGAGGTTTTTTGTCATTTAGAGACTTTTGGTGCCATTTGGAGAGGTTTTTACCCGTGTTTGGATAACCTTACACAATTTTAGTGGTTAGAGATAACTTCCCCATATTTTGGGTGGTTATGGATATGTACTTGGGCAATCTTTGAGACCAGGAATGGGGTTGATATCAACATTTTCTGTGAAGATATAACATTTGTGTTAAAAGAAAACAATTTATTTTATTTTTTTTTAAAGATTTTTTTTTATTATTCTGAATATATTGCCCCAGGTAGGCTAGGTCAAAGAAGAAATACTTGAAATAACTGCTAATTCTTAAAGTTTTAAATGTCTACTTTCATATGAGCCATTAACCACTACTGTGGTGTGTGAGTTCACAAAACAAATCAATGCTGAACTCAAGTACCCCAAAACAGACAAAAATGTCATTTTTGGCTACCGGTAAAAGAGGTTTTAAAGCTCCATTCTCTGAAGTCTGCTTTGTTACTCGCTCATACGACTGTGACATGAGTTTGCGAACTTCATGCTTTGTCGGTACACGACTCGTGCATGCGCTTCGCTTTGGATTTCTTGAGAGTAACTCTCAAGACCAATCCAGCCTTCGAGCTTAAGGTGAGCGAGTCAGCTCTTGCCTGCAAACTGGTGGATTTACTAGCTTTTCATTCACTGCCTTTTTCCTTATCGGATGAGTGGCGTCTTCATTGCTTGTGTCTGGTTTGTGCGTTGTCATTATATGGAGAAACCGAAAGCACTGAGGAAAGGTAAGCAACTTTTCGTCTCATAGGCTGATTTTACGTGCTATAAACCTATTTTACATTTACATTTATTCATTTGGCAGACGCTTTTATCCAAAGCGACTTACAATAAGCAAAGCGACACCAGCGCCTGTCTCATTGTGTGGTGCAAGCAATCGCATGTTATTATAGCATGGGATTTCAACCTCCAGAGGGTCTGTGGGCCCATTCTACCAGATTCATGGCAACTTCTTGTGTGCTGTTCAAGGATATTTCAGTCCAGGACATTATTGCGGTGGCAGATCGCCTAACACTTTTGTCTGATTTTATAGTTTGGATGTTACAGAGTGGTCATTGGCTCATCCTTTCTTCTTATTTTTTCTTTTTAAATAAATTAAAAAACACCTTCACATGATGTCGCCCCCCATATGTCCCTTATATTTATTCTTGATGGAATAGATTGGGATTTGTTTGTGTACATACACTTGTACAAATCACTGAGTCAGTTGGCTGGGCTGCTTCGGACAGCATATCTGCAATATGGGAGTTGTCTATATCCCATAGTGAGATACTAAACGAATGTTTGAAAGAGAACTTAAGTTTACTTTTGTAACCCTGGTTCTTTGATAACAGGCATGAGGTATCTCACCACACCCCCTGCAGTTGCATGGAACTTCTGCAGCATTTTATATTAGGGAAGCGGTACTCCCTTATCACGGCCGTGATTGGTCTGTCAACTGACAGACGTGACGTTATTGGTGCTTCCAGCATCGGTCACGTCTGAGGCGGTTCCCATAGTGAGATACCTGACTCCTTTAATCAGAGAGCCGGTAGTTCACGATATACAGTGGGGTCCACAAATCTGCTTCTTTTCTCATTTTTATACAATTTTCATTGCAAATTGTAGTGAAGTAAAAAGTGGAATCTTGGAAATATGTACATGAATTTAAGAATTTTTGCGTTTGATTTAATGACAACATTCTGCTGTGGACTTCACAAGTTTGTGTAAAACCTAATGATCCATGTTAGATCAAATCCAACAGTGTCGTCTGAACATGTACTTCACTGTAAGGGATTAGACTCGAGGAAAGTCAGTTCTGAGTTCTGACCTTTTGTACAGAGAAGTTAACATGATGTAGTAAATTTGCTTAAATTTAAATGGTGACCTATAAATAATGCAGAATCTTTTTTTTCCTTCTTTTGTTTTAAATGTTTCAAAATTCAAAAAAATTATTTGGACCTCCCCCAGAATCTCTATTGTGTTCTATTCTCACATTACAATGTGTGCAGTATAATAGTGAGCTGATGACCCATTTTCGTATTTTAATTACTATGCATCTCCCAGAGAGAAGTGGTCTGTACTACTTACGTGCTATTGCAAAAAAAAAAAAATCTCATTTTAAAGTGCATGGATTTAAGTTGCGACTTAAATGCAGATTTGAAATCATGTAAACAGTAGTAAACCACAAGGTAGTTCGAGATAGTCATGCAAAGACATCTGACATTTTCAGGTATTCATGGTAGGTCACAGGGCCAGACATTCAGTAAATGGAGGAGCCACTGGGTAAGCTAAAGTGGTGTCTCTGCTCCAGTCTGTCATTAAAGTCTTACATCTTTCTGTCCATCTTTGTGAAATATGAGTGTAATATTCCTGTGCTGTGCCTCGCGGTCTTCCCGCCCTCTCTTTCACAGGCGAGCGAGCAGGACATTTTGAAGTATGTGATTAAGTGGGGCGAGCACCAGCTCATTAGGAGGATGGCTGACCGAGGTGAGCTTACTGTTCCCATTGACCCTCATGCACTGCATATTTTCACCTCAAATATATTCCATCTTGGACTCCATAATACATAGCAATGACAGATGTATAGTCCTAGGGATATCTTCCTATTAAGGCATATACTATACAGCGCACCGAGATAGACATGGATATATATAAAATTAGCATCATTGTTTATACGTGTAACAGCATTTTCTTTGCGTGCGCGTCAGAGCCAAATCTACTGAGTGGTACGGCTCACAGTGTGAACAAGCGTGGAGTGAAGAGAAGAGATCTGGATATAGAAGAACTGAAGGAGATTTTGTCTCCTCTGCTGCCTTACATCCGCATGGAGCACATTCTCCCAACCAATAGTGATGTCTTCTGTGACGCAGTGAGTGCTTGTTGTATGTGTACATGTAGTGATTTTTAGATTTCATGTGTGAAAGTACGGACCAATGAAGCGCATTAGGTCCCCACATGACCTTTTTTAGTCTCTCTCATGCTGCTAGTTATTGACTGCTGAATGACGGTTTTTTTGGAAGTCCTGTAGGCAGCTGAGCTTTGTTTGCTGAGATTGTGCTTTTTGCAGATGAAGCGTGGCTTGATTAGCACTCCTCCCTCAGACATGCTGCCCACAGCAGATGGAGGCAAAGCAAATGCCTGGCTTAGGCAGAAAAACACAGGCATTTATGTGCGTCCACGTCTCTTCTCTCCCTACGTGGAGGAGGCAAAGGTAGGCCAGCTTTCTGCCTTAGTTCATACATTTTGCTCAATATGGAAATCATGATTAAAGTATAATAAAATTGTTTTATTCCCAAATTATTTAATTAATTTATATAATGTTGGTTGAAAATATTATAATAATAATAATAACTATAGCCTTTTTGGTTTTAATAATGTTGTACATTCTCAAATTGTACATTAAAAACTTGTATTTCTTCCTTATTGATCCTTAAATCAGAATACGTTTTTTAATAGACCCGGGGCAGCTTGCACCAAAAGTTAGAAATATTTTAGTCACGTGAAAGCTAGGAACCCAGGATTTAATCTCTGCTCCACTTAATGTTGGTGGTTCAGGGTTTGCTTCAAGTGAACTCTGTGGTGAAGTGTACCATGTATGCCAGCAACCAGTATGTAAGCAACAAAGTTTCACCTGAATTTGCTGAATTTTATTCAGTCATAAAAAAAGATTTAGGTACATAATATATTAATTAAACAAACATTTAATAAGAACATTAATAAGGGCATATACCCATCTTAATTTATTTGCCAAGGATTTTGCCCACAGCAGACGTGACTGAACAGTTTGCATTTGGGAGGGAATTCATCTGCATCAAAGACAAAAAATGTGGTGATAAATCTGTCCCCACACAAACAAGCTCAGAATCAACCTTGCTCCGAGATCTGAGCATTTAAGCAAAGGGTGAAAATGCCTAACTATTAATCGTTTAAATGCTAAATATAAACAATAAATGACAGTATAAACCATTCAATAAGCATTAACAACTTTAGCTATGCCCACCATTGTCATAGTCTATTATGTTGTCATTTTTCAAGCAGACAAGAATTGTGATCATGATCAAAGTACTTTGTGTTTGTATGTGGGTGTGTGTGTCTAGGCAGTCCTTGAGGAGATGATGGTGGAACAGACAGATCTGGTACGGCTGAGAATGGTACGCATGTCTAATGTGCCCGACACCTTGTACATGGTCAGTAACGCCGTGCCCCAGTGCTGTCACATCATAAACCACCAGCAAATCACTGGCAACCAAACCACCGCCCCATCTGTCGTGGCCAACGAAATACCAGGTCAGTGACCATCCCCAGTCCCACTCATAAGCAAAGCATTTCAAACAGAATGCTTCAAATAGACATTTAGAGAATGTGAGTTTGAAAATGATGTTTTGTCAGGTTCCCTTATTAGAAGAGACATAAAGGAACTGAGAGTCATTCAGTGGAACATGAGTCTCTGATCATGTGTTTTACTATCAGAAAATCATAAGGATCATTTCACAGAGATTGAGGGAATCTGCAAGTGTTTGTGGTCACTGATGCAACCTTTTCAAGTCCTTCCTATTTATATTTGCATGTGTGTAACAGTGCCTAGCTTAGCAGTGGTTAGACAAATGATTTCCAGGCTACAGGAGCTCAGGCACACAGATCAGGTCCAGAGAGCCTATGCTCTGAACTGTGGGGAGGGAGCCACAGTGAGCTATGAGCTTCAGCTCCGTGTTCTCAGAGAGTTCGGCCTGCCAGACGGAGCTGCAGAGTTGCTGCAGGTGAGATCATTAGAGCACACACACAAATGATCTAATTGTTAAAGTTGTGGGAATTGAAATGACTCGCTGTGTAATTACGTCACCGTGTCATGTCTTGTGTCGGCAGAACCCACACAAGTTCTTTCCAGAGGAGCGTTTTGGAGATGAGAGTCCTCTCCTTAGTCTGAGAGCAGTCGGACGTTGCAGAGTAAATAGCTCCCCTGCTATGGACACCATGTTTACAGAATTGGAGAGTCTCGGGAGTCTTAACCCACCTCTCCCTCCTCCACCTCCCCCATATCATGCCATGTCTGCTCAGGCCCCGCACAGAGTAGCCTGGGGATCCAGGGTGGCAGTGCCTGCCCCCTCTCGCTCCTTCTCGTACCCCTGTAACCACACACTACTCCAGCAGAGAGGCTCCTCCATGCCCAAATCCAGCAACCCAGCACACCAAGCTCCTGACTACAGCATGGCTCAGAGCATGGGAAAAACACTTAACACAGAGTCATGTGGGGTGAGTGTCGCACAGATATCTGCGTCCAACACAGATACAGCATTAACTACATTTTCTGGTAGGTAGGGTTGCTCTATTTTAAAGTAGCTTTATAAAGTTAAATAGTTGTATGAAGTGAATACTATTGATGTACCTCAAGAAAACCCCTAGAAAAATAGGGCTTCTCTGTGGTTCTTTGGATGGTTATGTTTCTTGTGTAGATATGGGAAATCTGCAACAGTATGGAATTTAAAGTGACTAATTTTCAATCCTAGGAAAAGTATGGAAATTCATAAAATGCTGAAACTACCCATAATTTGTTTTAAAAAAATGGCATATACCCTCATGGTGTGATCCATTGTCTTTTTGTATTCCCTTGTTTTAATCCTTAAAGGAGATCCCATTTCACCTTTTTCTCTGATACATTTATGAAAACAAAGTCTGGAAAGTTAATATCTTGCCAAGCTGGTGTGATTCTATATCATCTTCCTTAGATAAATTCGCATAACAAATGCTGCAGTTTTGTTTAAATATACAACAAAATGCATACACTACCCATTACTACTACCCCTTTTCCCTCCTTCCCTCTATATTTCATGTGAAGTCAGCTAATAATGAAGAACCTCCTACTGTTCTGAAGCACCATTAACATTCCAGTATTTCAGAAGTCCGTTTCAGGTGGTTCAGAAGTGCTTTTGACCAAACATAAGCCAGGCTTTATAGCTGCAGTCAGATACTGTTGGTTTTTCTTTTATGAATAATGAAATCTATGTATTTTGCAACGCATTTAGCACCATTTCTTTTTTGCATTTCCTCTCATCAGTGTTGTGTTCATGAGTTTAGAAATATACCTGTGACATGATTATACATGATACTAACTGAATTTGTCCCTTTTTAGAGTGTGGAACCTCGGATTAATGATTATATGCCAGACATCGCTCTCGGAGTGTCAACCATGACTTTGTCAGAGCATAGCAAAGCTCAGGACACCACTCTTCATTCTCTTCCCAACATGGTCTCTACTGTCCCCCACTACCCACCTGGACTGTGCCCCAGCGGACGATATTCTCTCACTCAACTGTCCCACAAGAGACATGTCCCCAAACAAAAAGCAGAGCCTCCCTCTGAATATCCCGACCTTTATGACTTGCCCAAGCAAGACACTCTTGTATCTTGCCTTCCTCCTCAGGCCACCTACATGGCTCCAGACTTGTACGGACAGCGCAGAGGGCCATGCAATAACATAACCCTCTCATGTCTCCCTGACAATTTGTCAGTTCACATCCAGGCAAGGCTAGGACAGCCATCTGACTCCCTTCATTTGGATGTCTTGGGTCAAAGGTTGGATTTGGACCATACCTCCTCTGGAGTCTCCTCAGTTGGGGGAGCATTTGTGCCCAGTGGGCACTCAGTAAATGACTCTGACCTGACATGTGGTCTTGGACCTTCAAAAGGAGGTGCGGAGTCCAATGAGAAGCACAGCTCAGTTTCAGATGGGACAGGGGACATAAGGGAGGCCTCTGGAGGATCTGGACACCACAGGAATGGTAGTGAAGAAACAGGAATAGGCCTGGATCACAGGTCACCCAATAAGCCAGAGTACCAGTATAAGAAATCTGCACTTTAATTCAGATAATGAAAAGATGCTGACTTGGACAAAGACTGTTAAAAATGTAAGTCTATTAAACAAGTGCTGAGTTTCAGTGTAACCTTGCAGGTAGCTACACCTCACTTCCATCACAGCTTGTTAGAAAGGACTATATGGGGATCAGTCCTTTCAGAAAGTTGTGAAATTTTTAGCAAGAGAATTAATGGATTTTCATAAGGGTTCACATTTGTGTATGTAGTAATGCAGAGGGTTTTGTGTCTTTTCTTTATTTTAACGGATTCATCCGAGTTTGTGACTGATATTTTAACTGATGAAGGTAACATCAATAAAATATGCCTCCTATTAAAAATGGGAATGAAATCAGCTCCTAGATGAATGCTAAAAAAAAACCCACACACAACACTGCCAGTCAATAATTTGTACAAATTGTATTGAATAATAAATTGAATTACACAGTAACCTAGAAAAGTGTTCAACAAATCAAAACTAGTTTGTATATGAAATTAAGTGTTGCTGATCAAAGTGTTGAATGGAAACTTGTATGGGGAAACATGATTTTAATAAAAACGTGTTTGTGGATAAAAATAATTGTATTTAAAATAGAGTTTGATTCAGAAATACATCTATATTTAGGCATTAACTTAACTATATACATTTGTCTTTGAAACAAATATCAACCATAAGCCTTCATCAAAAACTCTTTGAATGTATATTTTTTATTGTCTTAATCATTGTGTACAAACTTTTGTATTTATTATATACCAGCAAAGAACTCATTTATATTTAGAATAGATCATTTGTGTGTGCTGTAGACAAGGACACATTTTTCTACTTTTTCTGATAGTGGGCTGGATAAATACAGATGGTTGGCAAATTAAAAGTAACATAAATTGTGTTGGGCCCACCACAAGCCACTAGAACAGTTTCGATGCACATTGGCATGGCTCCTACAAGTCTCTAGAACTGTACTGGAAGGTTGAACAACTTTTTATATTTCTCTAAAAGATACTCCCTCAGTTGGCGTTTTGATGATGGTGGTCAAGAGTTCTTTATAGTGATTCCTCGTTCTAAGAGGGTGAATGAACCCAAACCCTTTCAGCGCAGCACAATGTAATACACCCCCTCCTCATAATAGTTTGTCACCCATCTGCATGTACTCTACATGAAATTTTGTGGGTATGAATGGGGCACACTTGGATATAGCCATTATTCATCTGAGAGCTGATTATTTAGAAAAAAATTGGGGCCAGACCTTTTAATGAAAATTAGTGTACCATGAGACTTGCATATGTTGTAAAGGTACTAAGAAAATAGCAAAAACCATTTTCATTGGTCAAACATTTCTATTATAAGCATAATGTCAACTCATAAAATCCAAAACTTCATTGTGCCACAGGCTAAAAGTCTTTGTGAATACTGGCAAGTGTTTTGTTAACCTTTTTTTTCTTCTTCTTCTTCATCTTCTGCTTCTTCTTTAAAAAAAAATAAAAATCAGTCATAATATCCTCCAAGAATCCCATAAAATGTCAAAACATCAGCCATTGTTCTTGTTAATATAAAGATACACATGTTCTAAAAACACTAAGTGACAGCACAATTGTTGAGCAGGAGAACTGGATTTGAAATTCATAGCTCTGGTGGTTTTAACAGTATCCTGAACTTTACTGATGTGCATATTTAAGAAATGTAGTGATTTGTTTTATACCATTTCACACCTTTCTTAAGTACATATTTAAATAAGATGCTTATAGTATCTACAATCAATCAAGACTGTTAAATATTTACATTAGCACCAGCCTTGAGAATGATTAATCCATGTACTGTAGAAAACATGAACATGCTCGGGTTCACCTCCTCCTCACATCCAGTGGCCTTAGCTGTGGATTTTGAGCTCAGAAACCAAGAAATTAGTGTAAGCCATTACATATTTTCCATGGAATTAATTTGATGAGTCTTTCGGTCCAACTTTACTGAGCTCATGCTTAGTGCAGTATCCTAGATCTCCTTCACTCCATTTGGTCATTTTTACAGTGCCACCTTGTGGTACAGAAGCATGCCAGGAAATTTTGTAATAGT
>JAOUWY010000002.1:20115232-20126360 GCA_025728095.1 Prietella phreatophila
ATATATATATATATGTGTGTGTGTGTGTGTGTGTGTGTGTGTGTGTGTGTGTGTGTGTGTGTATATATATATATATACATATATAAAATGAGGTTATAAGGCCTTCACTTTGGAACAACTTTGGTTTAGGTACAATAAATCTTAATTTATTCAACTTCCAGTTCACATGTGAGAGCTGAGGGAGCATAAATTTGTTTTAAGCATGTTATTTGGTTTAAATTACAGCGAAGTTGCTTTTTGTTCTAGGCAAAAGCCCTTTTGCAAACAGCTGCTTCTCTCGCGCCCCACATGTATGAACCACATTTCAACTTCTCTGTACTGTCAGATAAGGTAAGAATTTTACAACTTTTATTCTTCTTGTAGGTATTTTCACATGATAATAGCTGATTTTGGACATCTCTCTATGTTGCAGCATTCAGTATTTCATGTTACTACACTGACACAAAGAAATTTAAAGATACATTCACTGACAAGTTTATTAGGAACACTTGAATACCTTCTCATTCACATAATTATCTAATAAGCCAATCATGTGGCAGCACTACAATGCATAAAATCATGCAAATAGAGGTCAATGCATCAGTTAATGTTCACATCAAACATCAGAATGGGGAAAAGTGTGATATCAATAACTTTGATAACAAAGGCTGGTTTGAGTATTGCTGATCTCCCGGGATTTTCACAGTTCTGCAAGCAGAAAGGCCTTATTGATTGCAACTGGTTTCAAGTTTACAGTAACATAAATAATCACTTTACAACTGTGGTGAGCAGAAAAGCATCTCAGAATAGACAAAATGTTGAAACTTTAGGCAGATGGGCTACAGATGTAGACAGCTTTTGGTCCCATTCCTGTAATCGAAGAACAGGAAACAGTTGTGTGTGAAAATCTCAGGAGATCAGTTTCTGAAATATTCAAACCAACCCATCTAGCTCCAATAACCATGTCATTGTATAAGTCACTGAGATCAAATATTTTTTACCATGTTTGATATGAACATTAACTGAAGCTTTTTTTGACTTGTATCTGATGAATTTATTCTTTCACTCATCTATATATACAGTGCCATTTTGTGAAGCTCAACAACCTTTTGACACACGTCGCAGCTATATTCCTTCGTCTTACCCATTGTGATGAATGACTAAGGGAATTTTGCCTATGTATCACTTCATAGTTATACCCCTGTGAAACAGGAAATCATGGTTGAACAATTTCCTGTTCCTAGTGACTCATGTGTACAAAATGTTTAAAATATTAATGGAATATACATCAAACATATTTTTCTCATATGGATTCATAGGGGTACCAATAATTGCTGCACACCTATGTTTAACGAAGATTTTTTTTTTTTTATAAACCTGTGCTGTGTTTGCAATTGTTTGATATCCATGAGAGCAGAGTATTTTTTTTTGTGAATTCTTTTGAACAAAAGATCAAAAGGTTAAACAATAAGACAATTTTTCCCAGCCTACTTTGCTCATATATATCACACATCACCAATCAGCCATAACATTAAAACCACCTACCTAATATTGGGTAGGTGACCCATCGATGCATGGATTCTACTAGACCTCTGAAGGTGTGCTGTGGTATTTGGCACCAAGATGTTAGCAGCAGATCTTTTAAGTCTTGTAAGCTGTGAGTTGGGGCCTCCATGGATTGGACTTGTTTGTCCAGAACGTCCCACAGATGCTCGATTGGATTGAGACCTATGGAACTTTCGAGGTCAACACCTTGAAATCTGTTATGTTCATCAACCATTCCTGAACAATTTTTGCAGTGTGGCAGGGTGCATTATCCTGCTGAAAGTGGTCACTGCCATTTGGGAATACCATTACCATGAAAAGGTGTACTTGGTCTGCAACAATATTTAGCTATGTAGGACCCAAGATTTCCCAGCAGAACATTGCCCAGAGCATCACACTTACTCCGCCACTTAGCCTTCTTCCTATAGTGTGTCCTGGTGTCATCTCTTCCTCATGTAAGCGATGCACATGTTGTCCACATGTAAAAGAAAACATGATTCATCAGACCAGACCACCTTCTTCCATTGCTCCATGGTCCAGTTCTGATGCTCACGTGTCCATTGTAGGCACTTACGGTGGTGGGCAGGGGTCAGCATGGGCGCTCTGACCGGTCTGCAGCTACGCAGCCCCGCACGCAGCAATTTGCAACGTACTGTGTGTTCTGACACCTTTTTATCATAGTCACCATTCACTTTTCTAGCAGTTTGCGCTATAGACAGGCTAGCCTTCACTCCCCACGCACATCAGTTAGCCCTGGGCACCCATGACCCAGTTGTCCTTCCTTGGACCACTTTTGGAACAACTGCATACTGGTAACATTGCACAAGATTTACCGTTTTTTAGATGTTCTGACCCAGTTGTCTAGCCATCACAATTTGGCCCATGTCAAAGTCAATCAGATCCTGACAGTTGCCCATTTTTCCTGCTTCCAACAAAGCAACTTCGAGAACTGACTGTTCACTTTTACCTAATATATCCCACCCCTTGACAGGTGCCACTGTAACTATATAATGAATGTTATTCACTTCACCTGTCAATGGTTTTAATATTATGGCTGATCAGTGTTTATTAATAGGAAAATTTCAATCAATATTTTTTCGATGTGTATCTGTGTTTTGTTTGAAAGGTGGGTGATCTTCAGAGTAGTTACATGGCTGCCCAGAAGTCAGAGGATGCTTTTCCAGAACACGTGGACACTCAGCAGATCCTAAAGACCCTTAGACAGCACTTTGCTGTGCTTTGAATGTTTCACTGCAGTATTTTCACATTATGTGAAACAGCACAGCAGAGCAGGTTATAAAACGTCAAAACGTCTACAGAGATTAAAATGTCTAGCTACTTTTCATGTTTTTCTAGACAGAACAAAGATGTCAATTATTTCAGGAACTATTTTAATAATTCACAGTGTATAAATGCAGTTTTTAACTAGTAGCATATCTATAATAACTGGTAGAAAAGTTAATTGTTTTGATAATATGGGAAATGTAAACTTGTCTGTGTTTAGCATTAAAATGCAGAGTAAGTAAAAGTTATTTTACTAATTTCAGTGTCATTATTGAACATAAAAAATGAGCAATGATTCAGTTTTAGTCTAATTATTATTATTATTATTATTAATTCAAAAAACTTCACATTTCTATGAACATGTTCTATGAACAATTCTGCTAGGTTTTCCACCACATTCCTACTGCACATCCTAGATGATTTCCAGTGAACAGGGAACAAATGGCAGCATGACTTGGAAGTGTGTATCACTTGGAACATAAAGAGACATGGGTATAAGAGAGCAGATTTTTTTAATAAGAACATCTATTGTCAACAAGCATAAGTTAATTAGTTGATAGTTACATTGGAAATTTGTATTCTCAATTTGCTTCAAAGCTTGTACAGTCATAGCAGCTAACTATTCAACAGCATGATTTTTCTGTTTTAAAAAGAGAATAACATCATAATCATTTAGTCCTACATAGTCATACTGACTGCTCTGCCCTTGAGTGGGTAACAGACTATGCACCATGACTGCATGCAGTCTAATAATGTATGTGTAGCTGGAATAAAAGTATCTCAAATCAAATCTGAGACATACTTCTAACTAAAAGCTTTTATATATCAGACTGGTGCTTGCCAAAATGTCCTATTTCTCTCCAAACTATGGGTACTCCGTCACTGTGCAACTTTTAGATTTTTTATAATATCAATTTAATTACGTTACTAAGTGCAACAGTTCTGTGAGAGAGTGAGTGAGTAAAGGAAGTGCTTCCTCAAAATATTCTTTCGTTTTTGATTAATTATTAGCTGTTACAAACAGGCAAAAACAAGATTAATTGAGGATTCTAGAGTGTTTTATCTATTTCCTTCTCACAGATCCATTTTAGTGGGTGTGAACATGGTGCATCATTCCAGGCCTTCATTGGATTATTGGTGGGATACACAGCTGCACAATCCTCTATACCTATGTCATCATTTGGCTCCCCGTCCATCCAGTACCTATAAAAACATGCACTTTCACCTTTTACATACTGTATCAGACAAAAGTAAGACAGGGTATTTGGTGTTTTACCAAATCAACTGCATATTTTTTTGTTTTTTTTAATATAAATGTTTATGTTGAAACTGATGCATGCAACATGTTCCAAAAAAAGTTGGGACAGGGGCAATTTAGGATTAATAGCGATGTGATAAGTTGAAATTAGAAGGTGATGTGAAAAAGGTGAGGCAATCGTCTAATCATGGTATATAAGGAACCTCCAAAAATGACCTAGTTCTTCAAGAACAAATATGGATCGAGGCTCACAGATGTGTCAGCGAATAATCCAACACTTTGAGAACAACATTCCCCAAAGACAAATCAGTAGGATTTTGGGCATTTCATGTTCTACAGTGCACAATATAATTAAAAGATTCAAGGAATCTGATCAAATCTCGGTGTGTAAAGGGCAAGGCCGAAAACCCCTTCTGAATGCGCGTGATCTCCATTCCCTCAGACATCACTGTCTTAAAAACCATTATTAGTCTGTAATGGATATCCTGACATGAACTGGTAAACCTTTACAAAAAAAGAAAATACTTTGGTAAACCTTTGTCATCAGCACCATTCGCCGCTGCATCCACAGTTGCAAGTTAAGGCTTTACTATGCAAAGCAGAAGTCATACATCAACACTGTTCGGAAGCGCCTCCAACTTCTCTGGGCTCCGTCTCATCTGAGATGGACAGTAGCACAGTAGAATAATGTTTTCTGGTCCGACGAGTCGACATTTCAAATAGTTTTTGGACAATACAGCCGTCATGTTCTCAGGACTAAATAGGAAAAGGACCATCCAAGCTGTTATCAGGGTCGGGTACAAAGCCAGCATCTGTCATGGTATGGAGGTGTCAGTACCCATGACATGGGTAACTTGCACATCTGTGAGGGCACTATTAATGAAGAAATGCATGGCCTGCCTTGTGTGGCGCATTATGAAGCGCAAAATAAGGCAACAAAGGCCCCGCAGCTGAAGAAATGCACATTGGATGAATGGGGGAAAATTCCGCTTACTAAACTTATGTTTAGTAACATAAATTACTGGTGTCTTCAGTAATTTACACTAAAGGAAAAGGTGATGTTACACAGTGGTAAACAGTCAACTGTCCCAACTTTTTCAGAGTATGCTTCAATCATTAGAATTGAAATGGATGTATATTCTCAAAAATAAATAAAATTCACAAAGTAAAATATCAAATTGTGTCATTGTGTTTTCAATATAGTGCAGGGTCAATTGCATTTTCAAATGACACTTTTTGTTTATTTATTTGTTTTTGCATTTTCCATACTGTCCCAACTTTTCAGAATTGGGGTTGTGTGTGTGTGTGTGTGTGTGTGTGTGTGTGTGTGTATCAGGTGTAATAAGTTATATTCCTAGCCATTAATGAGCTCATTTGTATCCTATACTGCAATAGCAAATTAAATTGTGTTTCATTGGTACCCTTGTGTCAGTGATGTCTGATTCAGCCATTTCCAGAGCCCTTCTGTATGGTCATCCTTCAACCCGATCCAAAATCCATTATTATAACTGAATGGTAGGTTGTACCGAAGTGCTTTTAAGGTCTCTACGATGTACTCCTATGCAGAAGAGCAAATGTTAAAGGTTAATATTGTTATTAGTTTGTGACTCTTGACAACCTCTGACTAGATAAAAACCAAATAATATGGCCTTTCAACTCAGAATTCCTACTTATAAGCTCAGGTCTGCTCAACCCCGAGTTCAGCAAGTGACATCAAATCAACATGGCTGCTCATAACATCAACAGTAAAGACAATAAATCTCCTTACTTTTAAATGAGTTATGCTTGTTAAATATATTGGCTTATTAAATCTATAACATTGGCTACACAGCTTGCTGTTTTGAGTAGGTGAATACACATCATCACAGTTAGCTGGCTAGCTTGTTGCTCAAAAGAGAAACATGGAGATGTCTGTGTTTTTCTCCACATTTTATAGCTTGAACACATGAAGATCAAAAAGGATTCAATTACTTGTTCCAACTTCCCACTCCTGAGGTAAGTTGAACGCAGCATTATGTTAGGCTTGAAAAAGCATTTATTCATTCTCTTAGATTCTGATTTTACAATAGGTGCAGTGAGGATTTATAGCTCAACCTTGCTATTAAATGTGCTAAAAAAAAAAAGAAAAATTAGAGGCTGTTAAACTGCCAATAGAAAGGATAATTGCCCTAGATTGTATATCTCATAAAATCAGTGTTCGTGATTGGTCAATTTGGATAAGTCTGTTCTCTGAAATGCCACACAATCTAAGAATATTTAAAATAGCATTCCCAGTTATCTTGTTAACTTGGTATCAAAACCAACTACAGTTATCTCCCTAGTTTCATAACAACTAGAAGATTTATTATAGAGAACAAGCATATTTTCCTCCAAAGCATGTTAAACCAGTCATCATTTCTAATTATTTCCCCCTCAATATTATGCACAATTTATTGTAATTTGAGAAGAGGCATAAATGCTGGGTTTTGCATATGTGCTATTAAATGTCTTACATGCTGTATTTAAAAAAAAAATTAAAAAAAAAACCTCCAGCATAAGATATGGAGAGTAAAACTTTCATTTTAAAAAAGACCTTGAAAGAGCATGTTTAGCAGAGATATGATGCTAGAGAAGCAAGTGTTCATAGGCCTTGGACAGCCACTGGTGTGCAGTGAAGTTTTTCATTCAGAAGTGAAAAAGGATATAAAAAATGATAACCCCACGTTTGCAGTCACAAAAAAAACGAAAGATTTTGTACATTCATAAGTAACATTGTTGGACATATAATTAAAACAAATACACTATACAGCCAAAAGTTTGTGGACATCTGACAATCACACCTGACCCTGATTATCCCATTCCAAAACCATGGGCATTAATATGAACTTTTTCTCCCTTTGCTGTTATAATAACTTCCACTCTTTTGGGAAGGTCTTTCACTAAATTTTGTAATGTGACTGTTGAGGATTTGTGCCCATTCAGCCAAAAGAGCATTAGTGAAGAAAAGCTGGTGTTGGCCTGGCAAAGAGTCAGCGTTCCAGTTCATTCCAAAGGTGTTCAGTGGGGTTAAGGCCACTCATATTCTTCCACTCCAACCTTGGCAAACCATGACTTTATGGACCTCGCTTTCTGCACAGGGACATTGTCATGCTGGAACAAGTTTGGGCCTCTTGGTTCCAGTAAAGGGAAATTTCAATGCTAAAGCATACAAAGGCATTGTAGACAATTGTGTGCTTCCAATTTTGTGGCATCAGTTTGAGGAAGAATCACATATGGGTGTGATGGTCAGATGCTCACATAATTCTGTATAGTGCAATGTTTTGTTTTTGTTTTTTTCATGATATGCTACTCAAGACTGTAAATGTTTAAAAATAAAATTTAAATCAATTTAAAAAACAGAATTTGAAACAATCTATTGTGGAGAAAACCTTGTAATATGAGGGTGAAGGTTTATATCTGACCTGTTTCTCCTTTGAGTCTATGACCACTAACTCAGCTCCTCTTTTCTTGCAGTCATCCCTGCCTGCATTCCAGCCTCTGCGTGGAGTTGTTGAAGACACAGCAAAGTAAAAACATGTGCTGTTCATCAGCACCCAGTTGGGTAGGCACTTGCCACAGTGCCCTTCTGTTGAAATATAATAGAATACAAAATTCAGCAAAATACATTAAGTTGAAAAGAACCCAAAATGGTGAACATTTATAAAGACAAAGAAACCACAGCTAACAGGTTTACTGAAATGTGAATGTACTGTATTCTTTATCTGTATGAGGCAGTGTGTATAATTTTGAAAGATGTAATAACTTGATGGTAATGAGGAAAGAAACACTTCATTTTTAGACTGCAGTTATTTTAAGGCACATTCATTATGAAAAAAAAAACAACTTACCAAGATTTGAAATTTGAGATTGCAATGTTTGTTTGTCTTCTTCTAATATTTGCTTTTGTGAGTTCAGCTCATTCTTCAATCTTTTTTCTCTGCTTAAATTTATCTGCAGGGATTTCATCAGATTTACATCTTCATCATGTTTATTCTGAAGTGCGTTTTTGGACTCAGTCAGGCTCTTGTGGTCTGACTCCAGCCGAGCAAGTTGAGAGCTGATTATTGATGAGTTGAGAGACAAGATGCCATGTTTGTCACTCAACCTGTTAACTGAGGAAATAACAAATTAGAACTCTTCCATCAGCTCAGCCTATATCAAGTCTGGGTTATGTACAGTGCCCACTAATATTGGCACCCTTGGTTAATATGAGCAAAGAATGCTGTGAAAAATTGTCTGTATTCTTTAACCTTTGATCTTTAAGCTTTTTTGTTAAAAAACAAAACAAAACATATTTATATATTTATAACAGGAAGTCATAGTTTCAACAATCTCCTGTTCATAGTCATGTGTTGTTGTGGATAAATCAACCTTTTTAGCCTAAGTCAAAATCTTCAGAGACAGAGATTTTAGTAGATGTCAAAAGTAAATAAACTTTATTGAAAACCAATTAAGTGTGACAGTCTGCAGAAAGTCAGAATTATGCAAACACATACAGGACTTTATATACCTTTTTCCACAGCATAGTCATTGCAGGTGGGGTTTTGCCTTTCTTCATTAAAACAGACCATTCTTCTTTGCCACAATTAAATATTCATGTCTATGTGTTATCTTAAATTTGTGGAGCATGCGCAGTAACTTGTTTTTCCCCCTCAAAACAATTTCATGAGGTTTCTTCTTTAAAAAAAAAAAAAAAAAAAGGTTTCACACAGGTTTGTGTGTCCTGACCTTGATCCACACTCGCATTTTTGTAAGTCTTATCCTAGCTCGTTAGTTGGTATTGGGCCTCAAAATTAACTGCTTATGTGAAGGAAGACACAGGCTGGTAGAGAAAGAACAATTATTGTACAGTAAGACACATAGTTCCTACAACTCAATCCACTCTCAGAATATACTGGATCAGACATTGTTATATGGATTTAAATTATACTTCTAACTATTGGTTTTACATATAGATTATGCTTTTTAACCAATATTGATTATTCGATTATGCTTAAGTAATAAATCTAAATGTTGGTAATACATATTGAATACACTTCATTAACATATCCAAATGTTAGTTACACATATTGATTACGCTTCATAAATATTTTCAATAGTGTAATAAAAAAAGAGTAAAATATCAGTGGGAATATACTTCAAATATATTTCTCTCATAGGGGTGCCAATAATTGTTGCATGCCTATATTTAACAAAGAGATATTTTTTTTATAAACCTGTATTGTGTTTGCAATAGTTTTATATCCATGAGAGCAGAGTATCTTAGTGAATGTTTTAACAAAAGATCAAAAGTTTAAACAATAAAGCCTTTTTTGCTCATGGGGTGCCAATATTAGTGGAGGGCACTGTAACTTGCTTAACAATAGATTTTTATATATTATTTTATCATTTCAATATATACTCACTGTGAACACTTAGTCCAATTACAGCAAAAAGAAATGCAGCACTTACGACCCCCAGAACTATAGCTACCAGTCGATAAGGCCTAGAGCTCAGGTCATCTCTGACAGTAAACCTGGTCACTGAATAAGAAAATAAGTTAATCAAATCTACAGTCAGAACAGAGTGACAATGAGAGTGTAAATGTCTGATAATTACTGCTCCTAGCCTATTAATGACTACTGATTTGATCATTGCACTTGTCATTTGTGTGGTGACCTGTGAAGGCCTGTTGTTGTGACTTAATTCTGTCCAACAGCAAAAACTGCCAAAAAATAAAAAAATCAATAAAGTTTGATGTCACAAATTCACTATATAAAGGGTTTTCCCAGGCGTTACACATTGCTATTTATGTTCTCTACTTGTGTCACTGTGCTGTATTTGCTTATTTTGTTTAATTAAATGATTTATTAGATGATTTCAGTTAACTCACATGTTATTTCAGGGTTATGTGTATAGTCTGCAATTACTTTATGAAAACAGAGCATAAGCAATATAACACATGAAATATATAGGTGAGATTATATTTCCTGTATAGTTCAAATTCATGACTACTGGTAGAAAGGCCACTAAAATATTAAAGTTTGTTTTACAGATAACTAGAATGATGACCAGTCAGTAATACTATGAAATCAACTTTAAACCCATTTACCTCTCAAAGTCCATAAGACATGATAAATAATAAACTGAACCTACATCTCGTACTGTTTGATAGGTAAATATTCACTTACTCTTTGAATATAGAGGGCGAACATCTCCGGGGAAATCATCTTGAGACTCTAATTCATTGTATGTCTCCTTTCCTTGGTTTTCAGAGTTCACCATAATTGCCACTTTTTAAATACAACTATAGAAACTGTGATTTATATTCTGTGATCTTTATTCTTTACTCTGTGCAGCGCAAACTGTTTGTCCTGACAGTGTCACTGACCTTATTTACTTTTGATTGTGGGAGGACCTACAATTGCAATGAATCATGTTTGTTTTAATATGGAAGTAAATGGCATAGAATTTGCTGTTGTTTTGTAATAAAGTGACATTTAAATAAAATTAAGTAATTGTTTATAATAATTGTTTAGAAATGCCAAACATAGCATTGCAGGTAAACAGATTTGTGAAATAGTCATCATACAAATACCCTAGCCAACAGATCTCATTTTGCTGCTAGCTTCAGGTAGATAATACTCCAGAATCAGAGCACACACTCAGGCTCAGGGACTGTTTTATCCCACAGGCAATACAGTACAGCTGCTTAATAATAACAGCTCACAAAACTAAAGAACATTTATTATACTCCTGGGCAAAAAAAAAATGAGCCAAGCCCAAAGTGGCAAAATATTAAGCTTTTAATGGTCTTAACAACAAATCCTTTGTCAGGAAAGTATCAAGAATTAAACAAATAGATTAAGTAACTTAGTAAGTTGTTTAAGCCTTGTGAGTAAACTTGTGGACAGCTTTTTATTTTATTTTATTCTAATTTTGTACACCCATATATGTGTTAGTTTGAATTTTACATCAAACGTTTTTAATCATTTGAAAGGTAAAAATGATTTTACCTTTGTGTACAGGAAAACTATATAGAATTTTGCTGTTTCAAGCTTGTAC
>JAOUWY010000002.1:20165263-20182073 GCA_025728095.1 Prietella phreatophila
TGTTCAAATAAACCTACCATTAAAATTATAGACTGATCATTTCTTTATCAGTGGGCAAACGTACAAAATCAGCAGGGAATCAAATACTTCTTTCCGTCACTGTATGTCCTACCACAGGGGTGAGACTTTCTTTACAAAAGCAACTTGTTAACAGCATACAGGGTTCGTCAATGCATTTTTGATAGTGTGTCTTTCCACACACTATTCCCTTTTTCAGCCATCGCTTGGTTGAGTAAATAAGAAATGCTTAGCATTGTTGGGGATTCATTCATTTTGAAGAGGGTGGAATTTGTTCACCATTATGTGAGAGGAACAGGACAGGAATCGATCACATTCACGATTTGTCTTGCTACTTCAAACTGATCGAACATGCAGTTCTGTGTTTATATTATGTCAGAGCATGAGTAAGTTCTAACCCTAACATTCAGATGTGTCCGATGCCTCATGTTTATGACAGTGCAGTTCTTTATGACCATCAGCACCAGTGGTGGTCGATCTCAGCTCAAACTTGTACATCATAACTCCAAAAACACCTTTGTCACTTTGAAGTGAGTGAAGGTGGCTGAGAAATCTTCCACAGTTGAAAAAAGGCTCTTTCTCAACTCTCGCTGTTGTTCTCTAAGATAATGTCATGTTTGTTTAGATTTCTCGGGTTTGTCGAACATGTATCGATCATGTATCTGTTGGCTATTGTGTAACTCACTGAAGCACGCCATGCCATCTCTTCTCAGGATAATTCCTTGGTTGTTTGGAAGGAGATTGAGCTGACCGGTCTCTCAGATAAAAAGCGCAGAGATGTGATGAACGAAATAAGCATCCTGTCTATTCTCCAACATAACAACATCATAGCATATTACAACCACTTCATGGACCGGAACATCCTGCTGATTGAGTTGGAATACTGCAATGGTCAGTAAATGCTTTATATTGCAGTCCATTTGACTGTTTGACGCATGACGAATAAAAACATCACGTGTGTGTGTGTGTATGTGTGTGTGTGTGTGTGTGTGTGTGTGTGTGTGTGTGTATATGTAATATGTAATTTTTTTTTTCACAGGTGGAAATCTGTATGACAAAATTAACAACCAGAAAGGAGAACTCTTTACACAGGAGGTACTCTTTTAAAAACAGTTCATATCAGTAAAACTGTTTAGAAATAGTTAACCTTGCTTTATTGTGACACCTTATTGTGATTATTTTCTCAGGTTGTTCTATGGTATCTTTTCCAAATTGCATCAGCTGTGGCTCATATTCATAACGCTGGTGTTCTGCATAGGTATGAACGTTGTCTGGTACATGTCTGCTGCCTCTATCATATATGTATGTATGTATGCATGTATGTATGTATGATATTTGTGTGTTAAAGCTAAAGAAAAAATCTTTTAATAGGAACATGTGTGCTTTTCTTGTTCACTATTTTAAAGGGACATAAAAACGTTGAATATCTTCCTCACCAAGACAAATTTAATAAAGCTAGGAGACTATGGTTTGGCCAAGAAGCTGGATTCTGAGTATTCAATGGCAGAGACAGTGAGTGAATTCAGCTACAATAATTACTTTGATCGATTCTACCTTTTGAATCGGATTGAAATAAGATATCACTAACATACATATAGGCATTAGATGTTCCTCAGGCATTACATCATTCATTCAGTTTGCCTCTCACTCACTCTGCAGAAACTACTATACCTTATATAGTGTTGTAATCTGTAATTTGTCCTCAAGTGTGTCGGCACGCCATACTACATGTCCCCGGAGCTTTGTCAAGGGGAAAAGTACAACTTTAAATCTGACATCTGGGCCGTGGGCTGTGTTTTATATGAGCTTCTTACTCTCACCAGGACCTTTGATGCGACGGTATTTATCTAAAAGAGCTGTCTTTAAAACTGGTTTACAGTTTGCTGTTAACCCTAGCACTGGCTATTATGTTTAAGATTGCTTATTTCCCATTTCCAATCTCCAGAATCCCCTGAACCTGTGTGTGAAGATCGTCCAGGGCAACTTTACTATGGAGATGAATTCTGATGTTTATTCTTCGGAGCTCATAAATATAGTATTTGCATGCTTGGATCAGGTGAGCAGAGTGAAATACTCAAGTGTTTGTTTTATTGATTGATTGGTTTATTATTTTTTTTATGAATAAGTGTACTCGCTTCACCTAATGTTTTTTTGTGTGTGTGTGTGTGTGTGTGTATGTAAAGAACCTTGAATGTGTAGAAAGAGTTACAAATAATGCAGTTTGGACAAGTAAAGCACAAAATAAGTCTAACACAAGATTGTAATTAGCAATAATGAGTGCATATACGTTTGTGTTTTAGGATCCAGAGAAGAGACCTACTGCTGATCAGATTCTTGACCAGCCTATCATCTCCTGTGATAAACTGTGAGTATTCAGATGTCAGTATTAACATGGCTGTAAAGTAATTGTTAATACGGCCGTCTGCGTTTATTTTTCATCAATTCACACGGGATAAGAGATTTCTGTAGAAGTTGCCGAGATGGGCGTGTCTTCATCATTTACGTGCTGACAGCCCATCACAGCAGCCCTGTGCATCATGCGTAACATGGTGCTGTACCTCGGTGTTTGATGACAACACGGCACAGACAAAGCAAAAGAAAAGCCACAAATGGACTAGAGCTGAAACTTTTGTTTAGTTTCAGTTTGGGGAGAACCACGTCATCAGACGCTGTTTGAACAAATGGTACATGATTAATTCATTTGGGAGGAGGTTTTTCAGGAAGTTTGCGAGAAATGTCCCTCTGTCAAAGTGGCGTTTGGCGACTGGACTTAAATGTCGAGAACGAATCGTCTACCTAAAAAAAAATTGGGTATTAGTTTAACCTGGGGTTATTTTTACAGGCTGCTTTATAGAAGGTAAAAGACGCTGTAATCTGATCTGGCTCAGGAATGCGCAGTCCAGGGAAAAGGTCTGGAATTTTTTTGATGAATACGATTTACAGCATTTCTTCACATGTGCCTCAGACTTTTGCACAGTGTTGTATGTGATCCAGACAAACTATTAGTGAGGGTGTTTAACTTTAATACAGTTGTACTGGTTGGAGTTTCACTTTGGCTTTTCAATCTTTCTGTTTATTTTAGCAAAACATAAGGTTTTACATTTAGGACCAAAGCACGAAATGTAAAGTTTTACTTTCAGGACTAGAATTTGAGTGTAAGCAAGTAGCTCAAACACGGAACACTAAAACACATCATCAATGCTTGCAGGAAGATTGAGGCGCGTGTGGCTGCACTGAATTCAGCCATAAAGAAGCCCAGGTATGTGTACCAGTTTGTAACAGCCTTTAGCAATGCTATTTCTAATATAGTCTGCTTTTACAAGTTTGGGATTTACTCTGTACACCCATTTGTTTCAGGTTGAGCACAGTATCAGACACCTCAGTTGCTATAGTAACCACTCGTTCCAGAGAGTTGTATTTCTGGGGAGGAGGAAAGTTCACCCCTCAGAAACTGGACGTGTTCAAGGGTGGCACTATTGCTCAGCAAGTGTGTGCAGGGGAGACGCATTTCGCTGTGGTTACAGTGGAGAAAGAGCTTTACACTTGGGCTGTAAGAATCTTGTTTTAAACATTTTGCACATCCGTGTAAGAAGTGTTTTTTTCTAGGATGGTACACCTAACAAACTACATGCTAAATAATTCAGATAAATTTATCTCCTAGTATTTGAAAGTGTTTTTTTTTAATCTAAATATTTGCCAAGTCATTTAAAAAAAACTTGCTGTAAAAATGGAGAGCTTGATTGTTTCAGTCTAAAAAAATGTTTGATCTAACTTGCTTGATTTTTCTAGTTGGTAGCAAGTGGGGCGGGTCCTGAATGTAAGGATTGTTCTAAGGATAGCTCTTTTGTATATTTTTGCCTCTTGCTTTGATGATTGCTTTGAGACACAATGTCATTTCAGTTGGATTTACTTTTTAACCGTTTTTCCATTGCCGTTGTGTATAGTGATTTACATCTTTTATAACAGTGTTAGTTAATATGACAGGAAGCAAGCATGTTTATTTCCTATGTAGAGTGTGCAAGGTGGTGCTAAAATGGTGGGCCAGCTTGGGCATGGGGATCAGGCCTCATACCGACAACCTCGCAAGGTGGACCGTCTGCAGGGAAAAGCCATCAGGCAGGTGTCTTGTGGTGCAGACTTTACTGCCTGTGTTAGTGGTAAGTAAAGATGAAAAGCTTATTCTGTTAAAGATGTTTGAGGTTTAAGAAACATAATCAAGCATTTGATTACTTCAGTAGGTTTTATTGCTGTATCAATAAAGCTGAATGCATGTTTCGGTTTGTGAATGTATTTCTTTGATCTTTCCAACCAGACGAGGACCAAATGTACATCTTTGGCTCAGACTATTATGGATGTATAGGTGTGGAGAATGCGATGGGTATGGAGGTTCTTGAGCCAGTTCTGCTGGAGTTCTTTCAGGAGCGACCAGTACGACAGGTATCCTGTGGCGATAACCATGTGGTAGTGCTGACTCACAGTGGAGCCATATATTCCTGGGGCTGTGGAGAACATGGTAAGCTCTAGATATGTTCAGAGTACCTCAAAGGAGGATTGAGTTATTGGGTTTAAAGTAACGTGTGTTATTAACAAGAGATTATGTTCTTCTGGGCAGGTAGACTTGGCCTGGACTGTGAGGATGATTTTGCCTCTCCTATGCTAGTAAGTATGTAGTATGTATATAGCATGGCTATATGTTTTATATGCACTACAACAGTATTAGTAATTATTAATAATTTCATTGTGGTTCTTTTATATTTTAATGAAGGTTCTAATACAATACTGAGTATAATATTTATCACAGTAACATATGGAGGGCAGATAACTTTCAGTATGAACTTAAGATATTATTGTGATCAATGGTGTAATTCCTAATTTGTTTGTTTTTGTCGTGTTTTTTTATTTCTTTTTTATTAAGGTTTGCAATTTCTTTCTAATGTGCTGTGTGCAAGTGTGTTTTAATCTGTGATCTGCCTTACTAATCTGCCTACGTCATATGTGTGCTATGCAGGTGGACATAGCAAAGGGTGCCTGTATTCACTCCGTGTGCTGTGGAAACGATGGAACGTTTTTCGTTACAGAGTCTGGAAAAGTCTTGACCTGTGGAAACAACGAGTTTAACAAGCTAGGTCTCAATCAAGGCATTACTGGTATCAAGAACCACCTTGGAGAGGTATGGACCTTGTGGAACACTCACACTATTGAAGCAATTTCTAGTCTGTTATAGCTGATTTTTAACTTCCGAATGTCTAAGAACATCTAAATTCTCCATCAATTAGGGTTGTCAAGACATACCTTATGCAACAACTCCGACTTTAGTAAAGCTGCTTGCCCGATTTAAGATCCAAATCATTGCCCCTGGGAAGACTCATACAGCAGCCATTGACGGTAGAGCATTTATTCCCTTGTTCAATGTCTCATGGCTTTACACTGGAAATAAAATCACTAATCACTTCTATACAGGAAAACCTTTGAATTACTATTTGAAACTGAATATATGCTATTGTCTGTTTACCTATCTCTGTATCTACAGAACGGGGTCGTCTGATGACGTTTGGCTGTAATAAATATGGCCAGCTTGGTGTAAAGGACTTTAAGAAACATCAAGGGGTTCAACTGCTTTTAGGACCCTTTGGGGGAAAAGTTGTCTCCAAAGTGTCCTGTGGAGATGGCTTCACGATTGCTGCCACAGAGGGTGAGCAAAGAGAATATCACTGGAAAGTGGCAAAAATGGAATATATAGGATGTATACTGAAATTACGAGAGAGTGCATAAAGTATTAACTATTATTTTTTTACCCCTTCAGATAATCAAATATTTGCTTGGGGAAATGCAGGAAATGGTCGTTTAGGCATGCCTGCTGATCGAGGATTTGGCTCTGAGGTTTGCCCCGCTCTTCCTCGCCCCATATTTGGTTCCCTACATCACGTGCCTGACTTGTCCTGCAGGGGTTGGCACACAATCATTATCGTGGGTAATTAGCTTACATTCTACCCCAGCAAATTACAAACCAAAATAGTTTGCTAGTAACATATGAATAGTTTGACTATCGAGTATGGTGTAGCATTAGAAGTAGGGATGCACCTATACCCCTTTTTTCAGACCAAGTACTTACATTTGGGTACTTGCCAATACCAAGTACCGATATGAGTATTTCAAAATTATACCATTACAGTTCTTAGAATGTTTTATTTTCAGATGTTCTTCACTTTCTGACTGTAACAAATTAAGTATGCAACTTGCTGTTACTGACATATTAACATTCAACTTTGTTTATCTGAACAAACATGGCACTGCTGCCCATTTCACATAAACGTAACCTGTAACACATTCAGTGGTTTCAGTATCACCCAACATAATAGAACTGCAGTGATGTCATCATAGGTTAGTGCTGTCTGTGAGGACTAAGGCTTTTTTTTGGAAGTGAGGCAGGTTCTTTTTTATGACCAGGATCTTCTCTGCATTATCAGCTGTGAGCCTGTTTCTGTTTTCATCTACAATATGTGACACTGAGCTAAACAGCCTTTCACCCTCCACACTACTGCACGGTGCTGAGAGGTATCTGTGTGACCTCTGGGCAAGAGTGCGAAACCGCACTTTGTTAACCCCCCAGTACTGCAGTGGTTTGTCTTCCCGAGAAGTTGTGTGGTCTCTCCAAGGTATGTCTCTAACTGAATGGCAGCACCCACTGGTGCACTGCTCAGTGATGTTTGATGAATCTCATCAAACACATTGTCCAGAGTGCTGCTGGCCTGGACCTTGCATAGCTTTCTGGCAGGTGGTTCCCCCAGATCCTCATGCTTGTCTGCCTCTCCTCCGTAGACACCTTCTGCAGCTCCTGCACCATCTCTTTAGCCTCTGTAGCAGTGTTGATGTTTGAGAAAAAACGATCTTTATACCTAAATCATAGAAAATTATATTTTAGCTGGTAACAGACAAGCTGTCAGAATGAATGTCAGTATACTGGTTTTAAATCACTAAAGTAAATTGATTATGTAAAAGTTCAATTGTAAAATGTTTTAAGTCAGTCATAATGGCAGTTGTATTCATCATTCTTTCTCTCAAATGGTCAATAAACACACATACACGCTTTACCTTGGATCGAGTACAGTTGCAGTGCAGTAGCGTGGGTTTTTTTCCCCCTTGTCAGTGAAGCGTCTCGTGACGGATGTAGCTAGGGGTCCCTTCATTGTTTTGATGCCATGATCCTTGTCTGTTTCTTTGGTCAAAAGTCTTGTGGGTTGTCTCTGGACATTCTCTCTTCTCCATTTGCTGCAAAGTTGGTTGTTGCTGTTTGCTGTAGCATTAGCAAACTCTTTGCACTCAGCATTGTTCTTTTAGGTATTTAATCAAATTGCTTGTGTTAAATGAGCTATTTTTTACCCCTCCTGACAGTTTAGCAGAGCAGTTTGTAGTCTGCTCTACTTTTATCACTTATCTTAAAATATCCTTTAAATGCTGACATTGCTCCTCTTCACTGCTTGCTCAACTGATGAGAGCTTAGGCTATGTCACGTTGACATGAAGTGGTATCAATGCGGTTGTATCGGGGTAGTTTTACAAGTACGAGTACATGAGCACAGTATTGGGCCGACACCCAAGTACTGGTATCGGTGCATCCCTAATTAGAACATTATAACATTAACAGGCTGACCTCATCTACTTTGTATGATTCTCACAGAAAAGCTGCTCAACTCCAAAACAATCCGTTCAAACAGTAGTGGACTGTCCATTGGAAGTGGTAAGAAAATGAATGTTTATATTTCTGTTTATACACTTGCAGTTGCCATATTGAGTGCTTAATTTACTTTTTTTTTTTTTTTTTGGAGTTTATTGACTTGAATTCTGCTTTTTCTGTAATATTGTTGGGGATAGGTCAAAGCGCCAGCTCCTTCATGGACTTGGGTATTGAGCCTGGGTCGGACTCCGAGCTGCGAGAGGGCATTATGGGAGGCACTGTAGAGGTTGACCTGGAGGAAAGGGGTCCAGAGACTCCATCAATGATATTAACGGAGAGCAAGACCAATGAGAGTTCTTGTCCATCTTGGCTCCGCAAGGTATGCACTACCAGTTACCTCAATAAAGTACTTCTGTACAGCAGGTAGTCTCCCATAAGTTTCCTGGAATTCACTTCCAGTCTTCCCTCTTTAGGAGCTGCTGGATGCAGAATTCATTCCCATACCTGATGGCTCCAGCGATTCCATGTCTAGCCCTCTGGCTACATCCTTCACAGAACGTGCCACACTCCCATATGAAGAGCTTCAAGAACTAAAGGCAGCTGCTGCAGCTGCTGCTAGTGGGAATGGCTTCACGGTAAGGGCTTTAGAAAAATTAGAACCTCTTTTCTGTTACACTTAAGGATTCTTTCTTGTAGTTTGATTTAAAAAGCATTTTTAAAAAGCCACACAATAATGTATATTAATTTGAACCTTGTTCACATATGCTGTATTATCTTGTAAGCAAACAGTATGGGTTGACTATGAAAGCATAAATGGCTTGGACTCTGGAGCTTGTAAGAAAAGTCACCTGCCACAACAACATGCACAACAGACTTGCTGCCAAGCGAGCAGTGAGCTTGCACAGGTAAGAGTTTCACACAAACATAACTTCAGTACTGCTGTTTTGAATATGCCTCCACCATTAGGTGTTGGAGGAATTGTGATTTCAGTTTGTCCATCCCTCCAAGATTGTCATTTGTGCAATAGCTCAAGTACAAATTGGTGAATAGGTAGGATTTATGGAGAATTATCATAGAATCCAGCAGATGAACTGATTACATTTTGGGAGTTTTGTCCAACAGAGATGTTATTTAAATGTTCATGTTCAGGAACTCAAGGCCCATTTTTGTCTAGGTATGATTTTTGTCATTGTTCCATCCACGTGTCTTGTGACGTCTCAAGAACGAGTGATTGAATGTTTGTAGGATTTATATGGAATTACTATGGAAACCAGTAGGTGAAATGATTAGCTTTTTGAATTGATACTAGCAAGGTCAGATTTCTGAAATAGTTTTTCTTCAATAGCTTCCTTCCTGTTTGAAATATATTTTAAGGTTATTTCTGAGATACAAATTAGTACCAAGAAGGTCTAGGTTTGAGGCTGAGGCATCCCCATCCGCACCGCTGATGTAGAGTTCTGCTTGTTTTTCTTGAAAGGGGTAATATCCAAACAAGTCCAAGAAAAACATTGGACAGTGTCATGCCTTTAAGCAATTTTACTTGTTTTTTTATATTACATGCCTAGTTCATGATTAGTAATGTTTATTTTCTGTTGTAGTTCAAAGAAATGGTGAAAAGGCAAGACGAAACAATCCAGCTGTTACAGAAACGGGTGAGTTCTGTATTTGTATGACAAAAATTAGCCTGAATCACATCCTCTTCAAATGTGTGATATGCTTGTTTTGTAGTCATGTCTGTATTTCTGAGCACTTGAGGACATCATGCCCAGGCAGTGGCATAAGTGTCTGCCTTCATTTCTTGCATGTATTTCTAATATATCCACTAGGTGGCAGGAAATACGTCAGAAAAAATGGAGCAGCAGTATTGGATGTAGTAATGATGAGGAATTGCCAGTTACATATTTGGGGTTTTTTTTTTTTTTTTTTCCCCCTTCAATTTTCTCCAAAGAAAAAGACGAATCGAAGAATAGTGTGAATATCACACATCAAGAGACTTGTATAAGGATTTTGTAAAAGTGCCTGTTAGCCCGTCTATGCACTGGTGATTAGGTCCATAGGATTACAATGGAATGTTTTATTAAACACCTGCCTGTTTTTCAATTTTTAGTACAATGACCAGCTCCAAGAGAACGAGAGGCTGCGGCAAGCCATTAATGACCTCAAAGAAGGATCTGATCATTGTGACGAGCGCAACCACCAAGGGAGTCTGCCTGATAAAAAAGAATGAGGGAGAGAATGAGACAGCACACAGATTTTATAACTGGGTGCAGATAAAGATCTTCTCTGAACTGATACCTCAGTGAGTGAGTAGCTGACTGGGGAAGATGTTAGTCAAAAAATATGTCATTTGGACCGGAGTCTTCCTGCCAGTACGGCGTAAGGGGAAGGACTGTGCATCACAAAATATTTTTGCTGCCTTTTGATAATTATTTTCTTCTTAGATCAGTACAAGGTTCTATTAGTTGGCCACAGCATTCCTGCTGCATCATGTCTTTGTTTATGTGCAGGTCAGACAACAGTGTATGTTTTTTACTCTTGAACCAGAATATTAATAATTCAGGTTCAGGAGTGCTCAAGACTCGACAGATCTTTTAATATGTCTGTTTGGATTATGGAAACGTAACGCCAAAACAGCACCTGACCTGATGAGCTTTAAGCACGTGTGGTACCATTATCTTCAGTATGGATTTCTACACAAAAATGTCTTCTGTGGTTTTTCTCACAGGAGAAAATGCAGACATTTAATTTCATTGGTTATGGATTATGGGGCCCTTAAATTAGATATGCAAAAACAATATTCATATGTAATTTCTCATATATGTCATAGTTTATTTTGGAGAGTTATGGACACCTGCAATTAATGAGATCATTTAAAAAATTTAATCTGTTATGTGCAAATGTGTATATGAATGGTTTTCACGTCATCCAAGAATCTGTGATGAAGAATGTACTACTGATTTTCACATTATGTATGATTGTCTCCCTCTTGTGGTTGGGTTTTGTATAGTGCAGGTGGCACTAATGAGATGACCTACTCCTGGATGTTCTTTATGCAAGTCTTTCGAAATCCGTTAATCTTGGGCTGCTTCTCATTTATTTAATTCTGCCACATGCTTTGAATCTGCATATACACAGCCTGAAAGTCAGGTACATTTCAATTGCTTTTGATTCAGTTTTTATGTGTACCCTTAAGTTAGTTTTAGTGCTTTAGATTATTGTATTGCTTGTTTTTATGTGGGAGCTGAAGCATTTAAAGGTGCAATAGTTGATTTTTGCTTACTTGTACAAATAATCTGTAAGATATGTAGAACATGATTTAAAAAAAACAACAACAATGGATAAATCCTTGACCTTAGCAAAGAAAATTGAGAAAACCGTTTGGAAAACTGACTTCTGGTCTAAAATGCTTGTGTTTGGAGGCACCTCCTTAGATCCTGGGGGTGGAGCTTTGTGCACATGATCAGGAATCATTCAAATGTCGTTCACCTCCTAACCTTTAGAGACATAATCTGAAAAAAATAAGACGATAATTAATGCAATTTTAAAAATGTCTGCATACCTCACATGGTAAAAAAAAGTGACTTCCGCATATCTATCTGTATTTTCTTGTTTTAGTAGCCTCTTCCTTGATTCCTCTAACTGCATTTAAAGAATTGATGTGTCTGCTAGTGTGGCAGGATTTGATTGATTCACAGGCTGAAGAATGTAGGATTGAGCAGTCAGTGAGGCTCAGTTAAGAATTTTGGGGCATACCCCGTTTCCTACTCTGCCTTTCTTTACTTGCTAGCACCTTGTTACTGTTTGGGGGAAGGCAGCATCCAAAACCAGTCAGCTGACCTTTTTTTGTGGTGGGCTGGCAACACCATTCCCTGGAACCCGGAAATATTTCTCTCTAATTTTTAGCTCTGCTTGTTTTCAGTGCATTTGTGTGTGTGTGTATAGGGTACTCTGTTACAGCCCAATCATGACATAAAAATTATTTTGGGATACATTATCCCTTTATTTTTTTGTACATTTTAATGAGATGGTTATCAAAAAATTCATGCCAAGTGAATGCAACTGTACATGCACTCTGAGCACATCAATTTTTTAAATTATTTTTTTTAAAAAGGTGCCGTGACACCAAATGGGGTGTGTGTGTGCTACTGTGCATGTGTGCACATTGCATAATTCTATTTTTGTATTTTGTTTTCATTAGGGTTGTTTTCTATCCATGGAGCTATAAAGTGTATTTGTATGCTCCTTTTGATGACATAAGCTGTAGCCTGCAAAAAAAAAAAGATATATATAATGCAATGCCATTAAGTGCCTTCTTAACTTCTAAAGCAGGTTATGCAGACTTTGATGGTATATGTTTCTGCTTTCTATATTCTTTTATTTTATTGGGAGTTTTCATATTTTTCAGATACATGTTCAGTGCTTTTCTACATTGATAAGTTTGCACCAAAGATTTTATGGCCAAAAACAAATGTATTCTGATGTAAGCAATACAGCTGGAATGGTTAAAACCAACCTGTAATCAAATTGCTTTTGTGTCTGGTCTACAGATGGAAAAAAAAATAAGTACACCCCATGGATTTTTTTTTTAACGTATTTGGACAGAAAACATCTGATCATCTTTGAAACTGCCTATTAATAAAGTTGATATACCTGAACAAACCCACAATGAAAATGAGCCTTTTCATCATTTATTCAATCATTTATTCAATAGAAATATGAGATGTGATATTCTTCTGTGGAAAAAATAAGTTACACCCTTCACCTCAGAAGCTAGTATTGCCCCCCTTTAGCAGAAATAACTTCTTGTAGGTGTTTTGCATAATTGTCCACTAGGCTTGCTGGAATTTTGACCACTCTTAAATGCAATATTCCTTCAACTGCAAGATGTTTGAAGGTTCTCTTGCATGTACTGCCCATTTCAAATCCCCCCCAACATTTCATTGGGATTCAAATCCAGACTTTCTAGGCCATTACATAAACCTCCCAGTCATTTTTTGGTGGATTTGCTAGTGTGCTTAGGATCATTATTCTGTTGAAAGATCCACTTTTGGTTCAGCTTTCGGACAGAAAATATGTCTCTGATCTGTGTCAAACATGTCTGCTCTATGGTCATTGGCAAACTGTAGTCTTGCAAAGGCTTTTTCCTGGCACGCCTCCCATGCAGGTCAAATTTGTGTAATCTCTTTCTGATTGCAGAAGGTATGTACTTTGACACCAACTAGCAGAACAGGATGAAATTTTTGGGTTCTTGAAGACTTTTCTCTTGGGCTGAATTTGCTGAGACGGTCCGTCCTAGACTAATTGGCAGTTGTTTGCCATTTGTAGATTATTTTCCTTACATCCATCCATCTTCTATACCGCTTATCCTTCTTTCATGGTCACGGGGAACCTGGAGCCTATCCCAGGGAGGGGTACACACTGGACAGGGTGCCAATCCATCGCAGGGCACAATCACATACACATTCACACACCGATTCATACATTTACATTTATTCATTTGGCAGACGCTTTTATCCAAAGCGACTTACAATAAGCAAAGCGATACATCAAGCAGAGAACAATACAAGTAGTACACTACAGACATGCCCATCAGCCTACCATGCATGTCTTTGGAGTGGGGGAGGATACCGGAGTACCCCACAGCATGGGGAGAACATGCGAACTCCACGCACACACAGGGCCACGGTGGGAATCGAACCCCCAACCCTGGAGGTGTGAGGTACATGAGGAACGTGCTTCCCACTAAGCCACTGTGTGCCCTATTTTCCTTACAGGGGAATGATGATAATAATATCAAATAATTTGGGGATGTTTTTAAATCCATTGCCAGACTCAGGCATCCACAGCCTTTTTTCTGAAGGCCTCTTTTGATCTTGGCATGATGACGCCACACACCTCAATAGCAAAGGGAACACCAGACGCTAGATGTGAGCGGTGTATAAATAAGACCGTTTCACCTGTACTCCCTAAGCAGGTTCTGATCATGGACACCCAATCTTTAACACCTGATTCTAGTTTTATGGAGTTGAAGGTGTGATAAATGTAGGGGTGTACTTACTTTTTTCCATGTGATTGATCTGGGGTTTTTTGTTCATTTAAATTGTGAAAATTACTACAAAATGTCAATTTTATGTGTCATTTGACAGTGTATCAACTTTATTAATAGGCAGTGTTTCAAAGAGGATAAAATGTTTGCTTGTCCAGATATGTCAAAAAAGCCAACAGTTTCCCTGGGGTGTACTTATTTTTTCACACGACCGTACTTTCAATCTACCATGCTGAGAACTTAATCTTGCAACAATTAGTTTGCATATAATGGTAGCAGCTGCTACTGTTAAAACACTGTAATCTTACCTCTGGTGATGTTATTTGTCTTTTAACCTCAGAAACTTCTCTAGCTCTGTGCCTTTGGCCCGGTACTCTGACATGGTGTAGGCTTTACGTGTGGGTATTTTGTTTGTGTGATGAAGTCTGATATGCTTGTCCAGAATTTCTCCTCTCATACGTCTCGTACACATCGTACAAGGTACAAGTTGGACATCAGCATAAGGACTACTTTCTGGATTGAGCTGCACTTGCTGGTGCATTTTACCATTCTGAGTGCTTGGAGCAGCTTCAGATGGTGGCATTTTGCGAGGCATGTCCTTTTCGACTCTGTTACTATAATGATGCACTCTCTCCTGAGTTGCCAAATGGTCTTCTACAGCTATATTTGTTTTGTCATGCTTGGAGACAGCTTTCACTTTAATATGTGTATTTGAAGCAAAGTTGTCCATTAGGTCCCATTGCTGATCTTCATTATCCATCTCCATGTCTCTCTTAAGTTTCACTTGTTCATGTCTGCTCTTTTCACCATAATTCACTCTCTCCTTTTCCTCTTCCTGCCAATCTCTCTGGTCCCATTCTCTCATCTCATTTATTTGCCAATCCATTGCTCTTTCTCTCCTTGTCTTGTCTTTTTCAGTTCTTGCCCTTTCCCTCTTGTGCCTTGTCATTTCTTCAAAATGGTCCCATTCCTTTTCCACAGTCCTTGTGGTTCTCTGGGTATTTCTTCCCCTATTTTCCCACTCTGTTCCTTCTCCCCATTTCTCTTTCTGACCAGCATTAGTCTCTTTCACATGAGTCTCCTGTCTTTTTATACCATCTTTCACTCTAACCCAGTTACTGACTTCCTCTCGTCTTTCATGTCTTCTGCCTCCTACAGCCCTGTCTCTGGCACTCTCCCAGTCCCAGTTTCCTTTCCCTGTATAATATAACCTGTTTTCTGCTTTCCCTGTGTCCTTTTGCTCCTCATTCACCTGGTCCTCAGATGCAGTGCTTAGTTGAAACTTTCTCATTCTTTCTGCTGCATTTAACAGCTTTTCTTCTAATAAAATTTTCCTTTTGTGTATTCCTTTTGTCAGTCGGATCTCATTTTCATAAAGTCTGCGCTCATCCTTGTGTAATATCTGGTACTCATTGAGTGATTTGCAATTGGTTTCACCTCTTTGTCTGGATGGCTCTTTGGAGTCAATATCAGAATGCTCTAATTTACTCCTATCATGTTTCTCCGGTCTCTTACTGGCCTCAGAATATATTTTGCGGCTGGCTGTGACAGAGTTCTCTCTCCTTTGGACGGGATTCTGCCATTTGTTATAAGGGAAAATGTCCTGCTGGCAGTCTTTCATAGCTTCTCCTTTTCTCTCCTTGTCTTCCTGCAATCTCAGCTCTATTCAAATAATTAAGTTAATGTTAGGACACTTTTTCTTGGCCCGATCAACTGCTGTATATTTCTTGAACTTACCGTAACTCTGTAGCTTCTCAGATGGTTGCATTTTGTCTTTCATTTCAATTTCCCCAGGAGAGACAGCCTAATGCTGTCTAAACAAGACCTGCTTCAACAAAAACATAGTTAACTCTCCGACTTGATTGTTATAATGCAGATCATTTGTTGATACGTGTTGCCTAGAGACAAGAAAACAAACGTGACTTCCTTGCACTTACTTGATTCGTTAGTGAGATCTCACGTTGACGTGACGCGCATGTGGGCAGGGTCTTCCTTGGGTTGTTCGATTCCAGAGATTCGACTCCGATTTTTAGATCAGAACTTAGATCGATATTAGTCCAATAGTCGGTTTAACACAAAACGTGTATCGACTCTCGCTTGCAAAAACAGGATAGTAACTGATTATTGTAAAAGAAATGAGAATGTTGTGTCACTATAAGTGTAATAAGATATAATGTATAGTATATAAATAATCGTATTATATAAATATCAATGAATCTTGGCGTTTATTAACTTAATACTCTGCCACTTCGGCGCTCTTTAGAACCGACATTTTAGTTCGCAGTGTATTTTGGAGAGTAAATGATATCCACGTTAAGTCATTTTGCGCGAACCCGAAGGAAAAGTCTGGAATCGACTTTGAAGTCCACACTCGACTCCCAAATACTGGAAAATGAGAATCGACTCTTTGACGTCCACGCTCGATTCCCAGTTGTTGGAACCGGAGAATCGACTCGCTGAGTTCGGCTCCTAGCCCTACGTTACCAAAAAACAAACCAGCCAGCCCTGCCTTGGGGATGTTTTCTGCTGCCGGTGAATAAAACAGTATTGCTCCTGAGGCTGTATCCTGCTTCTGTTGCTCTTGAAGGTACAATCTGCTTCCCAAACCCCGTGCTCTGTTTAATGTGTTCGCTGATCGTCTCTAGTTTGATTTACTTTAACTCGTCGGTGACTGAGAGGTAGCGTTTGCAAGCACGAGTAGCACATCGCAATCTACTTCCCCCACGTGATCGTGCTAGCTTGCTAATGCATGAGCATGTTGTGTTAGCGGGTTTAGAGGAGCCTTATTTATATAGAAATGTCTCCTCCATCCAGACCGTAACCATGTCTACAGAGGAGCTGCTGGCAGTAGATTATGAAGTGTATGGGAAGGTCCAGGGAGTATTTTTTCGAAAGTATACACAGGTAAGATTAATGGTATAATATCACGCCTAAGTTGGATTTATAGCTATTATTATTGATCTGGACCAGGGGTTCTTAAATATTTTTTGTACCCTGATCGCTTCATTTCAAATCCATTGTGGCGGTGTACAGAGGCAAAATAAATAAAATTGTGTCGCTGCCCAAATACTT
>JAOUWY010000002.1:20228503-20241108 GCA_025728095.1 Prietella phreatophila
TGAGTTTCAGAAATACCTCCGCTCCATGATACCTTGAAGGATCTGTCAGACAGATAGGATTCCACCCAGTGTAGAACCGTTCCAGTGATGCCCAGGTTGGAGAGAGTTGACAGGAGGATCTGATGGTTCACAGTGTCACAGTGTCGAAAGCAGCAGAGAGGTCAAATAGGATGAGGATAGATGATCTAGAGGTTACTCTGGCTAGTCGTAAGGCTTCAGTGACGGAAGGCAGAGCAGTCTCCGTGCAGTGGTTGATCTTGAAGCCAGACTGCTTCGTGTCCAGGAGGTTGTTCTGTGAGAGAAAATTGGAGTGTTGATTAAAAACGGCTCTTTCAAGAGTTTTGGAAAGAAAAGGGAGGAGGGAAACAGGTCTGTAGTTGTCAACTATTGCAGGGTTGAGTGATGGTTTTTTAAGCAGTGGGGTAACCAGTGGGGCTTGCGTAAATGAGAAATACTTTTTTCCCTCACTGTATGGCTTGTCCAGTAATATTTGCTGAGCTAAATTGACCATAGATGTGATGGAGTTGTTTCCCAAAATAAGCCCTGAATCCACACAGGATTTTTCAGGGAAAGTTTTGCATATTCAGAGATGGGTTAAGCGCATACTTAAGTCAGTTTTAAATAGCATGTAGACACTGAAACACATTGATAAATTCCTAACAATTCACATGACTCTGTATATAGTGGGGTTGGCATTCATACTTTTTCTTACAACGTAAATCCAATATAATCGTAAATAAATCATAACACCACATTTTTTCTTTGAAATTTGTTCACAAAATGTTGTGAAATTGTGTTGCTTGGGTTTATGAGACTTGCTACCATTGCTGAGATGTTCAGTCCTGCAATCTGAATGACATACATGAAATTATAAGGATACTCAACCAAGCACAAACCTGTAAAATCTTCCTAAGCAGAGCCATGAAAACATTATACAATGCCAGCCTAATGCACTGTGTCTGCACGTCACTGAATCTCCCGGCATTAGTCATCTACTTCATTTCTAATAGAGAAAGCATATCTAAAAGGATTGAATATGTCTGCTCTCCTTTATATATACATACAAAGACGATCTCTCTGTACCGCTACCTTCCATTCATTTTAAACAAAAGTGTCGGACGGAGAGAACTAATCAATATTTTACTGGATGGTTTTCATTAGGAGTGTAATGTGGTGAAATAATATTTCACAACAGGTAGTAAAAGGAGCTTCAGCATTTCAAATTAATTTTTGGAAATGTTTTCCGCCTTGTGCCCAATTCTCCCTGGGATATGCTCCAGGTTCCCAGTGACCCTGAAGGAAGGATAAGCGGTATAGAAGATAGATGGATGAATGGATGGATGGATGGATGGATGGATGGGATTTTTGGAGTTTTTTAATCACACTAGATTCATCATGTACATGAATGAAAGGTTTTTTTTTAATGAAGCTTTATACACTATACAATGGCACTGAATGTGTTGTGCATAAACGCTTTAATAAAATACACTGTAGTGAACAAGGATGTAGAAAGATCTTTCTAGAGAATAAGCGAAATTTGCATCAGTCCTAAGGATTTTATATTATTTGTTTAAAGACGTGGCCAAGCAAAACACACTTCTCATGAAAAAGCCAAAAAAGCCACAGACTCTGTATACAAAATTGGCATTTTAAATCTACATGGGGAAAGGTATGCTTTTTCAGAGTCGGGTTACATAAGCGCTAAAGTTGATTTTCTGATGTTCATATTCTGATCATAATAATTACAGTGTATGTCTGTGGATTTGTCGTTAGCACAACAGGTGGCTCACACCTCCAGGTTGGGGGATTGATGCCCATACTAGCTAACACTTTATTGAGGAAAGAATTTAAGGGTTCTGGTAAGCGCTAAGTCACCGCAATACAGCTCAAGTTTGAAGTACATGTTTGAATTAATTCATTATGATGTGCCTTTATTATTTAACCCACATTGCTGGCTTTAAAGCGACAAAATGTTAATTTCATGTTGTGTAATATGGCAGATATTTCATTTAATATTTGATAGCATTCACTATGAGAGTCTATTAAAGACCTTTGGAACTCAGCATAAATGGTCAAAAGAAATAATTGAAGTGTAGGATATGATTATGTACATTATACATAGATGCAAGCAGATTATGTGACTTATGTGTGTGTAGTTCATGCGTCCAAGTTTGCGAGAACTTTCTTGAGTAGTAGCCTATGAGACAGTGCCTATTTTTCATTAACATCTAGACCACTGCCTTTAAACACAAAGATCTGCCTTTAAGACCAGAAAATTCAAAATAGAACATGCTTTTTTTATATATTTGCTGTCAAATGTAATATGATTTAACATAAAAGAATGAGAGTTAAACACACACACACACACACACACACACACACACACACACACACAAATATGATGACACTATATGAATGAGGAGATTGCAAGAATGGAAATAAACACCTAGTTGCAATCTATATTGCCAATATATTGCTGCATGAACAAGTGATTATCACATAAATCACTGCAAAATTTGATTAAATTTAACAACATGGCCTCAATATACGGCGGCTTATTAAATAGCACTTAATCCAGTACATCCTATTATTTTATTTAATTTCTTTTGAAATCACCATGGCATTAAAGCCATTGCATTTTCTCATCACGTGTAATGTTTTTGCTATTTAGACTGATCAAATTAATTTAATTGTCACGGTTCGGCTGGGACCGTGACGCACGTTGGGCGCTACGGCGCATGCGCAAAACCCTCGCACGGCGGGACAAAGTTTTCTAGCTTTAGCCACTAGCTATTAGTGACATTAATATTCCATATGTTTTGATTTATTTGAAAAAAACAGAACTGTCTCCAATTATGTCTCCTCAGATGTCCTTCATGCAGGAAAAAATAAGTTTAAAAAAATGTGTTGTGGTTTAAAAGGGACAATACTAATAATGAATCAATATTGTTATATTTATGTTTAGTATTCACACATTTTTGTGTCAAAATGCAGGCCTGCAGTAACACACTTGCTTGAGACGTTTCACTTAAACCACCAGAGTACATGTTTCTCTTTCTGATACCTTACATGTTTCATTTATCTGGGAAATTCCTGTTCTATGGCATGTGGTGTGTAAAGGAAGTCAGTTTGAGCCAGTGAAGTGTCACAGCACACTCACATTTGGACAAGTCTTACTGCGGCATTATCCACGAGTCCGGAGACAGATGACTCACAAATTCTTTCAATATTTAACATTCAAGGATGGAACAGCCTGTCAGGCACACAGCCTACACTGCAGGAAGGTTGGATATTTTGAATCTTTCTTTGCACACTGAGTACAAGAGAGAAGCTTATGCAAGAAAAGGACAAAGAAAACTGAAATGGTGCAAAATATACTGACACAATATTATACATGGAGATGATGTCAAATTGGAAGAAAGCTTAGAATAATAATCAAATAGAATAGTTCATTTTGGCTAGTCACTAAAAAATGTTATTCCTTTAAAGGAATGCCCAAGATGAAAATACTTGTTATAATGCATTCATTAGGCATTGATATGATGAAATGTATGATGATTTCTTTTTAATAACAATTGTCTGTTATGATTTCTCTGTGATTAAATTGTTATTTAGATTCTTCAATATTAATGTTTGTCATATTCTCCCAGTGTAATGTTTGATTAACTTTACCCTTAAGTGTGATAAGCCTTTGGAACAGTACTCACAGTGTACTAGTATCAACATATTAATATTAGTATTTTCATGTATTTTCATTGAATGTTTTCATGCATTTTCTAATAGGTATTTATAATAATTCCTCGTTAGGAAGAAAAATGGACTATAATGTGCTTACTTGTCCAATCTGACAAGCCTTGTGTACTTCATCAACTCTTTTATCAAGTAAACAAACTGTTAAAAATGCTTTACAATGCAACTTCTAGATCAATCTCGGTGCTCTGCCTCTAATGTCTTAATTTTTCAGATAATGTTCTGATCTGTTACCTTGTTGTTCACTCAAATGGGATATCTCATAAAACAGACAATCTAATTAAGCTATCTAACCTTGGAAATGATACCACAGATAATAAAAGAAGACTTAGCCTGATTTTATCACTCCCAGTAAATATCTTAGGGTTTTTGCTGATGTGTATATGTATTTGTGCACATATAATTCAGACCATTCAGTATTGAGTTTCTTGTCTTCTAAATCTAAAAGGGCCTGAGGCCAATTCCAACAGTGGCAGTGAAGTGGAACATTTCCTTACGCGTGGTTGTACACTGCAGAACTATTTCATAAGACATTGTTTGCTTAAAGAGAGCCATGGCCTGAAAAGAGTTGTTCAGGCATCTTGTTTTGAGAATGAGAATAATTATGACGTAGTTTACGTGTGATGAATGTAATGATGGCGAAAAGTTGAAAATTGCAAGTGTTTTTGTCAAGAACATAGCACTTATGAATTGCACAATCCTCCTCATACACAATACATTCATGATCAGATCATGATCTTTATCAGAAACCACCAGACATTAAATACCTGTATCTAAGTTATTCCTTTAAAATACTGCTCAGAACCAGATTACATTATTTCAACTCACTGATATTCTGTATTTTCCTCTTTCCTCCTTCAGACAGACCACACTTTCCATATATCTTCTGTCGTTTGTAGGAATGATGATTTACTCCTTCACTGTTAACTTGGGCCATCTCTGGGTAGTCTTCATTACAGCAGCGGCACTAGGGTAAGAGCTATTACATTATATGCCACACTATGTTATTATTAAATTGGTGAGTACAAAGTATAAAAAAACAGCTTGCAAAGAGACACATTTGAATGACATTTGAAATGTCATAGATTTACTATTTTTATTGATGGTAGAATATGAATGACACAATATTGCTTTATATTAGAAAATGTATTTGTTTCAGAGAATATTGATATGTATTTGTTTTATTGTACCCAACCTGTAAATAGTACAATACCGTGGTGTGTATAGGCCACTGTCTTCTTACACAGTGTGTGGTTGATTTGAGTACATAAAAACAGAATTTACTATTTCAAATTTGTTGGAACTTCGTACAGATTTTATAAAAAATAATCTTAATGGCTGTATTACAGAACTGGATGCATTTAGAGATTTCATGTAATAATGTCTCACAATAGTGTCTCAGGTAATAGTGTTTCACAATATTATGAACTATTAAATGACCTGTTAATATTCAACCAGCCATGTTCCGACAAAAATTAAGCTATGTACACAGCTTCTGTGTGTGTATATAGGTACTCATGTGAAATACCTTTGAAAAGCTAAGATTCTAGTGACTTGATTGATAGACACCGTTTCAAGATACAGTCAAAAAGCAGCTACAATCAACGTCTCTGTCAGACCACCGACATACAAACAAACACTTATGAAACTCACCTATGAAGCCTCATAGTAGTCCACTCATCCATAACATCCCGAAAAAAACTTATTACACTGGCAAAGGTCCAAACGATCCAATTATGTAAAAAATATTTAGTCCAATACACATTTTACATGAGTAAATACCATGGAATTTTGCCTCATTTCATGACTAATTTTTCACGTTTTTTCCATTAACCTAAGCTCGCATGTAAATATGTCTTATCGGCACTGTACATTTCAAAATAGCCACTGGACTCTTTTGATTGACACCTCATTTGAACCAGTAGGAGCTTTAATGTCCTGTCCATAGCCTTGAACAGCCAATGAGTGTCCGTTCTAAAGGGAAGTGCCATCCCCCTTTCCTTCATGAAAATCTCAAGTCTATTGCAACTGATTGTGTCAATGACTGGCCTATTGTATAGACAATGAAATTCTGAAAAATATTATATTCTGCTTCATGGGTGAGTTTCAACACTTCAGTTTAAAGGTCCCTGCGTAACGCTGTTTAACTAGTGTCGAAAAGGCATGTAAAAGCGTGCTAAAGATTAAAGACTAAAGATATGATAGCTCTTAGTGTCAGCTTTCATTGGTGCCCAAAATTATGAGAAAAATCTAGAGTAGTAGCATTTTTATCCTAGGTATGCATACATGATTACCAAGGGTCCAAAAGGTGATTTTGATAAATGCATGGAAATGCCCTTAGACATTTTTTTGTGTAAAATATAAATTTTCTTTGGTATTGTTATCACATTTGAACTTGGATATGGAAAGGCTTCATGCTGTGATCCAATTATGTTTTCCAGCTAATAGCTCCCAGCCGTAGTCATCTGCAGGCATCTGTATGCAAAAAAAGAAAAAAAAGAGAAAAAAAAAACAGGCAGAAAAAACATTTCTATTTCAGTGTGTTCAAACTTCTATTACTCAATACCAGTAGGACTTACAGTGAAAAAACTTCACAGTGTCACCTTTTAAAAAGGCCACAATCAGAAAAAAAATGCATTTCCTCCAAATAGTTAAAGAACAGCTGTAAATTTTTACATTTGGGTATGCATTTGGATAGGCATCTGAGGCAAATTTTCCTATTTTCCTATTAAACCAGCCCATACAATATTTCTTGGAGTTTTGTTTGTGATTGTTGCAGCCCAAAGTGCTTGATTTGCTGTGTCTTCTTTCAAAATGAGCTTTTTTATGATTTGTTGCTGAAAACTACTTGAATTGGCAAAATTGGAAATGCAAAACATTGTTTTGAACGGTCTTTCACAGTGATGTTTGTTGCTAAATGAGACCTTTTAGCTGTACTCATGTTTGACACACATGAATCAAAGGGGGCTTTGGTTGAATGTGTCTTGTGATGACGTCTTGGCCCAAATCTGTGGTAATTCAGAAAAATTGCAAGTTCCTGCAAATATTGTTGCGTTTCCTTGAACTTGCATTAATTTCTACGATCCCCAAATCCTGGCTGTTAAACAGGCAATGCAACCAACAGCTATAAGATCCATTTGCTGATGACAGCTTAGGCTGGATTTTAACATTGTTAAAGTGTATATGCATAATTTCCAGTTTTTTGGGATATCACCCAACCTTTTCATTGAAAAACAAAACAAAAAAAACTTAGATTCATATAAGGACATGCAAATTCTTACAATCACACTTTCTCCCATTGCCCAAAACAACATGTAAGCAGATTGGCTAGGATAAATCGCCCCAAAATATGAATGAGTGTGTGAATGTATGTGTGCATGGTGCCCTGTGATGGACTGGCATCTCATGAATGAATTCTCCTGGTAGCTTTGAGGTAAATAATTCTGAAGAATGAATGAATGTAATAGCCCAATTAAAAAAAGTAAATTTTGCTTACAGATTCTTCATGACTGGTTACCTACCTCTAGGCTTTGAGTTTGCAGTGGAGCTGACATACCCAGAGTCAGAAGGCACATCTTCGGGACTTCTCAACTGCTCAGCACAGGTATACAGAGCAGACCAAAAACTAAAAACGTCTTTGTATATGGATTATATGCATTTTGATGAATGATGCTAAATAATGTTAGAAATAGTAGTATTAAAAGTTCATGTTCTGTAGTATTTAAAAGAACTGATGAAGTCCTATGCTAAACAAGATGATTAGAATGTTGCATGCTCCAATATCTCACTGTATTTGAGCCTATAAGCATGTTGGCAAGCTTATATGAGGTTTAGAGAATCTTTTGTAATTCTTAAACTTTAACAGGTTATGAATTACATAGCGCGTGTTAGAGTGTACCCTGCCTTGTGCCCGGTGACTCCTGGGATAGGCTCCAGGTTCCCCGCGACCCTGAAGAAGGAATAAGTGGTTGAAGATGAGATGAGATGAGTGTTAGTGTTAGAAGCAAGGGGGAGTGGAATAAGCCATGCAAACGAGAGATTTTATAACGCGTGCAAAGGGGTGGAAGGAATGAAGAAGAAGGAACTGATGAGCGTGATAATTAAGATAAAGATAATTGTTCATATGAGATGTTCACTAAGATAGAGGAAACCCTTGAGTCTTCACCAATATGATACGTATAAACTACCATCCATTATCTTCTCCACATTCAGGTGTTTGGAATCATATTCACCATTTGTCAAGGCAAGATCATTGACTCCTACAGCACACTAGCTGGGAACATCTTCCTCTGTGTTTTCCTCTTTTTAGGGACCATCATTACAGGTAAAGGCACCTCTTTCTTCTGAAAATCAACGACCACCGGTATCATTCCTGATAAAAACAGAGCAGTCAGCAATTCATGACCAAATATATGATTATGCACTGCTTGTGTTGGTGGCATATTTATGACTGATTGCCCACAGCATGAATCTAACATGAGATAAGTGTCACACAGTCATACGTACAGTGCTTTACATAAATATTCACCCCCTTGAAGCTTTCCACATTTTGTAGGTTTTAAAAAAAACAACTAACATATACTTAATTGCCACTATATCGATCATGGATCCGTACAAAAGGCCATAATGTTGAAAATCATAAGAATCACAGTGATATGGAAATGCAATATAAACACCTTTGATGGTATGTAAAGAGTACTTCTCGCCCTCTAGTGGTTGATTTCAAGCAGCAAAACAGGGAGAAATAAAGCCCCTTTGTCCTGGATTTATATTTCGTTCTGTATAAAAGTCATATTTTACCTAGATCTCACACAGCATAAACAGTTATTTTGTTCATGATTGTGTTTTTGTTTGCACTTTGTTACTGATTTTACACTTTGTTTTTAAGCTTTTATAAAGGCAGAAATGCGGCGGCAAAAGGCGAGCCTGCAATCAGAGGCAGAATCAGAAGCTGTAAGTGTGTGTTTTATCTGAAATATTACATTTCATAATAAAGTCAAATCCTAGTTTTCTATTATGATTTACCCTCTCTAGCTACTTTATTAGGAACACCTCTACACCAATCAATCAGGTGGTAGCAGTGCAATGCATAAATTCTTGCAGGTACAGGTTATGAGCTTTAATTAATGTTCACATCAAATATAAGAATTGGGGGAAGCAAATGTGAGCTCAGTGACTTTGACTGTGATGGTTGGTGGTTCCAGACAGGCTGGCTTGATTTCATAAACTCTTGATCTCCTGGGATTTTCACACAGAGCAGTCTGTGGAGTTTACACAGAGATGGTGCGAAAAACAAACCACATCCAGTGAGCTATAGTTCTGCAGGCAGAAATACCTTGTTGATAAGAGAGGTCAGAGGAGAATGACCAGAATGGTTTGAACTGACAGGAAGGCTATGGTAACATGTAACATGCAGTATAATAAACACATTTAAGAACCATACACAGCAGAAGAGTATCTCCGAATGCACATCAAACCTTGAGATGGAAAACCACATCAGGTTCCTGTCAGCCAAGAACATAAAGCTGAGGTGACAGTGGAGACAGGCTCACTGAAACTGGGCAGTTGATGATTAGAAAAATTGTCTAGTCTGATGAATCTCAATTTATCACACTGTGCAGTGCAGATCGTAGGGTGAGAATTCAGCAGCAACAGCATGCATCCATGGACCCAACCTTCCTTCTGTCAACAGTTCAGGCTGCTGGTGCTGGTGTTATGGTGTGGGGAATGTTTTCTTGGCACACACTGGGCCCCTTAATACTGGTTAAGCATCACTGAAATGCCACAGACTATCTGAGTATTATTGACCACATCCATCACTTTATAGCCACAATTTACCCATCTTATTATAGATACATCCAGGATATGCCATGTCACAAAGCATCCCAAACTGGTTCCATGAACATGTACTTCCTGGCTTTCTCAGGCACTAGTCAACCAACAGAGGACCTTTGGGATGTTGTAGAACAGGTGATTTGCATTAGGAATGTGTTGCTGACAAATCCGCTTCAATTGTGTTATCTCAAAGGAGGAATCCATGCCATAAAGGATTACTGCTGGTTTGAAACCTAGTATTAGTATGGTGTTGCATATAAAGTGGCTGGTGAGCATATGTATGAATGCATAAGCAGCACCTAATCCTGCCTAACCTTTCTGGTCTATACTCTGTTGCAAGATATAGTTGTAGGAGAACACTCTTCTATGGTTTTTGTTTACTCCAAAACGACTACATCATTAGTATAGCACCATAAGAAGCTCTAATCACACTGCTTTCCTGTAAGATGGAGAGAATAAGGAGAAATCATTTGTTGTGGATCTGAAGTATAATCTAACAAATAAATTACCAGCTGTTCTTCAAAAGTTAAATTAATATTTTGCAAAATGATTCTATTGGGTGATACTTTTTATTTTTGCTTTATTCATTCAGAAACAATCAAGACACCAAGAAGATGGAACATCATCATTGAAACAGAGCAAGATGTAGAAATTAAGTTATCCTACATACAATCCCAAAAAAGTTGGGATGCTGGGTAAAATGTAAATAAAAACAGAATGCAGTGATTTGCAAATCTCATAAACCCATATGATATTCACAATAGAACATAAAAAATGTTTCAACTGAGTAAATGTACCATTTTAAGAAAAAAGTAAGGAATTTTTGAATTTGATGGCTGCAACACGTCTCAAAATAGTTGCGACAAATGGCTGGAAAAGTACCGTAGGTGTTCCTAAAAAGGAACAGCTGGAGGTACATTTTGCAACCAAGTAGGTTAATTGGCAACAGGTCAGTAACATGATTGGGTGTAAAAAGAGTATCTTAGAGAGGCAGAGTGTCTCAGAAGTAAAGATGGGATGGAGTCTGGATGGAAGCATATGTTGCTATAAAACTGTATATATCTTTCAGTGTTGATGGTGCCTTGCAACAAACACAGGTTTAACCAAAAATTTTTTTACACAATAAAGACAACTTTTCACAGCCTTCTTTGCTCATATTTACCAAGGGTGCCTATATTAGTGGAGGGAACTGTATATGAGTGGGAGAATGGAACAATATATATTTGGTACAAAAGTCATAAAATCTGAAAATCAGCTGGCAAAGCACCAACACTGAAGTTCAGGGCAATAATGAACTGTGAAATGTTGATTGTAGTTGATAGGAATTTACTTGCAGATTTTATTTTTACTACTACAGTACATATATTGCACTTTAGGTTTGTTAACCGACAGATGCTAGCAACATGAACAATATTAGGATTCTGTCTTGCGTTTATTTTACCACTTTTATGACTGCACGGACTGTCTTTATACTGTTACTGTATATTATATTAGATTTTATGTATACATTGTATAGAATGTTTTAGCATGTTGGTTCAGTGAAGAGCTGCTTTCAGTGGTGACGTGAATGATTACTTGATTGGCTATTGGCCAAAAGGTTAAAGTTTGTGTTAAAAAAAACATTTATATATTTATATATTAAAACTGTACTAGAAGACTAGTCAAAGAGTAGCAAAATGATAAAGTTTAAAAGTAGCTGTCCCTGAACTCTAGGGGAACATGGGATGGGTTGTTACAGATTTTAGTCTGGGTGTAATGTCTCTCAAATAACTGATGACAATCAAATTTATATCAGAGTATTGACCATAATCTCCTGCACAACCAAAATAGATACAATTATTACACTAGCATGATGAGATTCAGGTTGTACATTTGTGACAATTAACCCTGTCATGGTTTGTGTTCAAAATTATTATACCTTTTCCCAAACTAACAAACATGCAAAAAAACTAAACCAAACAAAGAATGTAATGGACATGTATCATCAGAACAATTTGCTTGAATAGAAATAAAAAAAATTAAACATTTCATCTAATAAATTCAAATTGGTCAAATTAACAATGTATAAACATTTTTTTTTAAAAAGGGTAAATTTAGAGAATAATGGATGTATCTAGTTGGTTCAAGGTTAGTCATGGATTCAACCCATCATAAATCAATGTTAATCTATGAACCAAAACAATAGGCCACATTCTGTTATTTATAGCAACAGCATTCATTTCTCTGTTAGTTTTATTTATTTTTTATTAACAATTGTACCATTGTTTTGCTAATACTGGGGATCAATAAATCACACTAATAAAAAAAATAATACAGCTGTTGAAATTTCTAAAGTCCAATATAATCACATTGATGGACATTGTCCTTCTCAGAGCATCTTTTTGGTTGTAGTTATGCTGGTGTAAAGACAGTTTAGCCATTTAGTGTACTTTTAAAATCACTTTTCACTACTATTTTGTTCAAATAGTTTTATTCAGATATTTATGCTGATGTGTCGAATTTCTGTCCATCAGACAAAACAAAAATGAAATTTATTGTTGATTGCCATCACATCTGTACCAAAGGCTTATACATGGTGACTACAGTCATGTAATGAGAACCACTGTTATTTTGTAAACCTGCTGTCTGTGTATAATGCATGCTGTTTACATAGAAAGGTAGTAGGTACCACAGATAGTAGGTCATAAAAAATAAACATGTATAAGAATTACAGGTTTCATATTAGCGTTGTACTTACATAGTTGTACTTACTGTTACATAGTTGTTATTTTTAACTATAAAAGGTGTGAGCACAAATATATTGAGATTATGAATTAAAATTACATTTCTCACATGGAGATGAGTGGTCCATCCATCCATCTTCTACCGCTCATTCCTTCTTCAGGGTCGTGGGGAACCTGGAACCTATCCCAGGAAGCATCAGGCACAAGGCGGGGTACACCCTGGACAGGGTGCCAGTCCATCGCATACACACTCACACACCCATTCATACCCTATGGACAATTTAGACACTCAGCCTA
>JAOUWY010000002.1:20264887-20280994 GCA_025728095.1 Prietella phreatophila
AGCTGAGATTAGGAGCACTCCCTTTAAGAGTGTGCTCCTAATCTCAGCTCGTTACCTGTATAAAAGACACCTGGGAGACAGAAATCTTTCTGATTGAGAGGGGGTCAAATACATATTTCCCTCATTAAAATGCAAATCATTTTATAACATTTTTTACTTGTGTTTTTCTGGATTTTCTTGTTGTTATTCTGTCTCCTACTGTTCAAATAAACCTACCATTAAAATTATGGACTGATCATTTCTTTGTCAGTGTGCACACATACAAAATCAGCAGGGGATCAAATACTTCTTTACCTCACTGTAGGTAATAAGAAAATTCCTATACTCATGATTTGTATCACTTAGCAATACTTGGGCAGTAAGCTATTTTCATTCTATTCTATAATGAGGTTTCAACTACTGAGTTGAAGTTGAATATGTTTCTCTGCAAATTGTTTAGCAGCCCAAAAAGTAAGCAGAATTATAACAAATACTACTACTACTACTACTAATATTAATTCGTACTAATCGAGACTGCAATGCTGCTGTGAGATAGCAGCAGTTTTCTGGGACTCCATGTAAGTTCATATTTTTTTCACTTCTTAAGACTCTTTGGACTTAATTTTTAAATAAGGCATTTTAACCAGTAAAAGTAGATTGATGATGAAAACCACATCTGGAATCTGAAACAGTAATAAAATTTGATAGTCACCATGTGTCCGATGTGTTTCTGCAGCAAACACCATCTTTACTCGTCATGAGTAGTTGGAAATGCATCGCTAATGAAAATACTGTTCAATTCACTCATTCTAAACTTAGAAAAGTGTAGTTTGCATATTCTGAGAATATGGACTACTATGTTTAAGGCAGATCTCTATTTCTAGATTAATTAATACTGAATTGCATCAGGACTGTGTGAATATTTTTTCTCCTTTGGAGCCATTACCTCTGTTAGTATTGGCATTAATGGCTCTCTCCCTCACTCCTTTTTTTTTGGCTCAATGTATCTGTTAATCTCCCCTTCTCTCCCCTTGGCATTCACTTCATACTCCTTTTTCTCTGTCAATCCCTTGAAGAGCTGAGAGGAATGGTATTGGAACGAGCTTAAACTGCATTGTCTAAGCCTCCCAGGGTCCCCCCCTCCCGTTTCTCTCTACCCGTTTAATATTCCTTCTCGCTTCCACCTCTTCTATCCATTTATCATCCCTTCAGCGCTGTTATATGTTTGTAGACATAATAATTCCCTAGGAAGTGTTGGTTGTTTAGATGGCAAATGTTATATACCAGCTTGAAGCTACACTATCTGAAAATCACCCTCATAAAGATGGTATCTTTCTCTTCTTATTTTTTCTCACATTCCCCAGTGAGCTGTCAGTGAGCCCACAGCATGAGGTTGTGGTAATGCATATGTCAGGCTGTGGGGTCAGTGGAAGTTTGTGTCAGAACAGTGCATGACAGAAGATGAGCAGTTCATGCAGGCGCAGACGTCACTGGAATGTAATAGATATGGCAAGATATAGATTATAGTACAAAAACAACAGATCTTTACTGTAAAACAGAATAATGACATGGGAGAAAGAGAGAGAGAGTTTGGCTTGTCATAAAAGTACCCTATATCCTGCACAATGAGGGGATATTAGTATTCTGGACACTTGTGTTTTTGTTATTTAATATATTTCAAAGTGCATATATCCACTTCAGATTTACACCCATAAGGTCTTTTTTTTTTTTTTTCAACTTATAAATATGCACAAAACGTTTGTGTTTATAAGCATAATTCCTTCACATCACTCATCTTTGTGCTACTGTTAGTGCAACCAAATATATAATTTAGCACTGCAATATTGTGGAAAAGCAAGAGAGGAGAGAAAGGTGGAAAGACTTAAAGCCAAGTGCGCAGATGCTGAGCTATGCTTTCAGTGCAAAGAAAACACTGCTTTGGTCAAGGAGGACAGGGGTCGTTTTATAGAGCTCGACTTGCAATTCATCTTCCCAACTGTTCAGCTGTTACTCTCTCTGTTTTTTACACTCACAGGCCCATTCTTGTGATACTCAGAAAATCTGTACAATTAACAGATGCGGAGTGAATTCAAATATAAGCTACGTATTATTTTGTAGTCCAAGTTTGCTCTCTCTTTCTGTTTCGCTGAACTCCGTTCCTCCAAAAGTAATTCTTAGTCCCTCCAGGATTTCCTGATTTTTTTGCGATCGCAGTAATTAGTGCAAAATCAAGCAAACTCTGAAATTTTCAGAGGAGCTTGCAATTTTTTAAAATTACCACAGATTTTCCGCACATTTGGGCGAAGACGCGTCATGTGACATCATCACAGCGTGCCTCGGGCAAAGCCTCTTTGATTCATCTGCATTGAATGTGAGTGCAACTAAAAGGTCTCATTTACCAACAAACACAACTGTAAAAAACCGTGCAAAACAATTTTGTGCAATTGCATTTTTGGCAATTAATGTAGTTTTCCACAACAAAAGCACTAAAAACTCTGCAGGTTTAGAAAGACCTGCAGCAAAATCATAAAAAAGAAACTCTGTGAAATCTTGTACTGACTGTATTCTGTAAGTTGGTGTTTTAATGTTAGTGGTGGATAGCTCTGTCTAACACATCAGTCCAGACCCTCCATATGTGTTCAGTTGTGTTGAGATCTGGTGACTACAAAGGCCATAGCATATGTACATCATTTTCATACTCGTCAAACCATTCAGTGAGAACTCGTACCCTGTGTTATGCATCGCCAGCCTGGATGAAACCACTCCCACTGGGATAGAAGTATTTCATCAAAGGATAAAGGTGGCCAGTCAGAATAGACCCTTTTTCTCTCGTACTCTGCACTGATCACACTTCTCCACCATGTCTCCTCTTGATCCCAGAGGGTTTTGTACTCGTGTATGAAATCCAACAACATTTGAATGTGCTATCATTAAGTCTTTGTGAACCAAACACTACATGATTAGTTTAATCTGTAAAAGAGCGCACGTTTATAGAACTTACCTTGCAGTTTGTTCATACATAAATGTTAAAACTCAGTGTTTTCTTTTCTCAAGTATTCCCAAGCAGTGATGGAAAGGACAATAAATAAGTCTCAGTTCAGGATCTGAAAGATTAGGTAGTCTACAAAAAAAACAGGCTCCATTGTTTTCCCAGTTTATGTACCATCTCAGCCGACTTTGGTTGAGGGCCATGTGGGGTGTTAAACACATAATTCTGATACTCGCTAAACGATCCCCTCAATCGTTTAGGGACTATAATATACTTTTTATTACATTAAGCAAGGTTTCCTGGTGTGTCCTATCTGAATGAGCCACTGTAACTTAAATCTTTATTGCTCCCTATTCTCTGATGCAGAAAAAAAGATTGTTTATATGGCTTGTGAAGAAACGAGTGTCTGTGTGTATGTTGGCACAAAACAGTGTGTATAGAATGGATAATCCATTTCTTTAGCAGATAGTAGAGCACACATGTGGCTGTCTGTGAAATCCTTTGTTTTTCTTTATATGAACCTGTTTGTATATGATGTGAAGAGTATTTTTAAAGAAGCCATCTATGTAGGAGTCAGTTAGCAGGTAGCCATGTCTTCAGTTCATTATTCTTTTAATTCTAGCTCATGATTAATCGACAGGCAGTTAGATATCATCATGCTGATTAACAGATGGCATTACATAGACCTGATCAGCAAAGTTAAAGCCTATTTTATTACACACCGCACTTACATTGCATAATGGGTTTCCATCATTTGTTTTGACCTGCTATGACTACTACAAATTTGAATTTAATTAGAACAACGAAAGTTGTTTTGCTTGAATTTTTATCATATGCATATAATTGAAGAGTGTCCCAAAAATCTTCATAGATACAATTGGGGACTGTGTTTTTCAGCACCATGTTGGTTGTGCCTTCGTCTATGGAAGTTCATGACGTCCACTTCTCAGTTGGTCCACAACATTTCCAAACTTTTTGAATTTGTTAATAAGTTTGTTAGCAGTGTCGTGTGTGATGTGCTCACCATGTTTCTTGTTAAAGTCCATTACAACCTTGTGACAGCTTCCTGATCTAACCTTGAGAATGATTTCAATATGTTCTTCTTTTGTCAAAGGCTATTTGGAAAAAATATATAATTTTTTTTTCTAAGTATGAAAAATGGTTTGTTTTTTTGCTAAAAAGTTTCATGCAAAAAAAATGAATACAATGACAAGTGATGGGGTAACACACCACTCTTTCCCAGGCAACCTAGCCAAGGTGATCAAGTTTTGGTTGATTGCCAGGTAATGATATTTATTTAAAGGCCATTTCGGCTACCTTAATTGACTATCTTAATGTCTGTCCTCTTTCGGTCCACATGATGCCCAGTAAAGTATCTGTCCTAATAGGGGCAGCAAACCATCTGCACACTAGTCTCAGGAAACTCTGGTCTCAGGAGATTCTTTTTTTTTTTTTTTTTTTTTCTTAAGCTCCTTCCCAAGTTAAACTTTCAGGTTCTAGTTCTGCACTTCTGCACCAATTGCGGCATTCACTTTCTCTTAGACTAGGATAATTGTTTTTCTGTCCTCCTTGGCCTTTGAGTTGTGTGGTATTGCCTACAGTAGGTTCAGATCCTTCCTGAAACACTGTCCCAACAAGCACACCATGATGTCCATCCAGGAAACCCTTGGGTTGCTGGGATCACCTTTTTACAGTAGTTCCCTTGTACAGAGGTACTATCTTTTCATCAGTCTCCTGAATCAGTTTGTTGTTTCAGCCATACTGGCTGATGCTGCTAAGGGTTTGAGGTAGTTGAAGCCACATACAGTTCATCTGCTGACCACATTCTTAAGGTCTCCACAGTGGAGAGCTGTGGGCTACGAGGGATTAGAGGATTTTCAGAATGCTATGCTGGTATCCTCACCTAAACACTTATCCACAGCAGCCAACCATGCTTCCAGCTTGTGGTCAGTTGCTTAGATGGACATGTTGTATTCATACAGCTCTTCCATAGTTTCTCTGTCATAGATGTGATTGGAGTGTAGCTGGTAAGGAGGTAGAATTTATCAACAGTATTCCCTATCGTAAACATTAAACACTGGATTTTGACATTTACCCTTATTGAAGCCTGGATCACAATTAGGTCATCCATGGTGATGTGATGGGAGGTTGCTGGATGCCATACATAATTATTGACTCTTCTACAAACTCTTCTACAATCTCAGCTGATGTAGCGTATTCATAGGCTGGTGGTAATACCAGTCTCAAGCCTGTGCCACTAGGATGTGGAGACTCTCAGACTAAACCTGTTAGTAGTCTATCAAAAGATCCTCTAATCTTACTTTGAACATGGTGCCAGTCTTGAGCTACCTCTAAAAGCTTGAGTGATCACAGCACAACCTGTCCTCCCTTATTCCGCTGATAATCCTCTGATGATCAGACATGTATCATCTGACTCATCTGTGTCTGTCAGGTGGCTTTCAAAATGAGCAGGAATATGATCATGAACTAATTTGATTCTTCCATTGCAGTCCACGTCACTTGCTTAGCAATGGCCATTTTTCCACACATTGATCTGCTTTGCTTCAGTATTTTTCAAGTGCCTGTTGTGCTCTGCTGAAATACTTTGCTGGGTCTGCATCCAGACTGTGGTCAACCAGCTGACGACCACTGACCAGGATCACCCATACTGTGCCATTTTCTAAATTCCGTTTGAATTGAATTAAAATGTAATGTTTTATTGACCTACAACTGTCAAGTAAAATATTCAAAGCTATATCTTTTGTATACTGAAAGTATTCGTTCTCAAATGGCTAGGTCTGAAGCAACGAGCATACGTTTCTTATTGCAGTGTTGATACTTCATCTCTGACCTCAGGCAACTGCCTCCACCCATTGTTAAAATGTGTATAAAAAGTTACCCAAAGCTGATTAGAAAACAATTTGTAGTGAAGTGATGGAGCAATGTCAGATGTCACAACATTCGAGACACCCACTTAACTGCTATCTAACACCACTGTTATTGCTCCTGTGGCTGCTTTGTTATGTAGTTATATCATTGAGTTTGATTTTCATATAGAATTCAAGGCTCAGTCTTACTTCCCTCTCTTCCACTGCCCAGAAGCTCATAACAGAACTTCACTCTTGATCTTCCCTTGTTGATATTTATTTATTTTCCTAGCTGTGCATATTTTGTGGTTACATTAATAAGGCCTCCTGGTATATGGTGAAGAGCCAGAGAGCAAGTCTGCTTGTGCGGGCTGAGGCAGTGGGGAAGACCGGCGTCTGCTCCTAATTGAGGGAAAATGTGTAGCACATGGAGTTTGGTTGGCAGTTTGGTGAAGAGTGTGTGTGCATCTATGTGTGGAGGGTGCTTGAGGTCTGTTTGTGGCAGGGCATCCAGGGAGCATAAAAGGTTATGTGCACATTTATCATCTTGTGTATTCTGTGTATCTTTCCAGACTCTCGGGTTTTAGTTATGCGCTTTTCTTCTTTGCAGAGATGATAAAGAAGAAGAATTTTTTTTTACTTTGTAGGATTTCATCCTCGTAAATTTTAATTGTTCGAAAGTGAGGGAAACTTATAACAGGAAAAAAAGAACTACTGTATGATCTCTTCCACCTCTAACGTTACTGTCCGTGGCAGGGTATTATATACAATCTCCAGTCCCATCGGCTCATGCTGCCCATTTCTAAATAGCTGTACTGTTTTGCAGAATTAATAACAATGGAACTTGATATCTGACAAGAATCACCACTTAATAAAAGATGAACTAATTTAGATACAGCATTTTTGTTCGCTTTGTTTAAGGGAAAGTAAGTGATATCTGTGATGGTCTGCATGATTAAGGTGACCAACAGAGCACAAAGCTTTATTCTAGGAGGTCTAGGAAAATTGAGTACAGCTTGGGCTTTTTGCTTAAGTCACAGGGTTTTTTTTTTTGGTTTGTTTTTTGTCAGAAGACTTGATACATACAGGAGAATTATTGATTATTGTGGATTAACAGTGACATACTCCCTGAAAAATTTTAGATAATATCTTCCAATCATTGTCCAAGTTAAGGAGGAACTGCATATGAAGTGCTGAGGGATGCTTTGCAGAGTAATCAGTGATCATCCTCTTTTATAGGCCATATCAAGTAGTGTGAGACAAACGCACCGAAATTGGATCACTGATGCAGAGACACAGACACACATGAAAAAAAGACACTCTTGCCAGTAGCAGCACCTCTACTGTGAGATCCCGGAGCAGAGAGAGCAAAATGGGTTCATTTGAACTCCCTCTCTGCTAAAAGGGCTTTATTGTGCAGCCCTCTCTGCCTGAGAGGCTTAAGATAGGGATAAATATTGCAGAGACTGTGGAATTGCCAGGTGCCTTTTTCACACTTGGAAAATACTTTTCCAGCTTTCCCTTGACGTGGCATTAAAGAGGACAGGGCCAATGTATACTCAAGTTTGTGTAAATATTTAAATATGGCTATTTAAATGTGACCACTTCTTTTGCACTTGAAGGTGATTCATTAAAAGTGTATTTATATTAGTTTTAATTTTTCTATACTTAATATAAAGATCACATCTGAGTCATATTGCTTATAATTGAACGTTAAGTCTTATTACATGTTTTAAAAGGTAGTAGATATATTATCCTGCTCTAAGGACAAATAAAATAGTTAAGTCATGGCTACCTGATGATTTTAGAATAAATTTCACACAATAAATATGGATATTGTGATATAAGTTATATATCTAATTAAATGTGCGTGTGTATGTGTGTTTATATGTTTATATATAAACGTTGGTATAGATTTTTATTTTGAGACTTCTATATTATCGAGTCAGTACAAAAACATTTTAGATTTCCAAACATTAGCTTTCCAGCATAAAATGATATGTTACAGCAAAATGTTTGTATGTCAGTAAAGAAAGCAGCGTATTATGTAAGAGACAAATACATAATGAAGGCTGTTGGATTTTGCTGAAAAAATAAGTGCAACAGTCAAAGTCTCCAGAAGAACTGTGTCTGGTTCTGCAAGATGCTTAATAAAACTTACAGCTCATTTCCTTATAAAACTACACTAATTCTACTTGAGACTACTATTTTTATTTAAGCAAATGGTCATCAAAATAATGACTTTTTCATTTGTTACTGTTTATTACTGTACTTTATATTATTTTTTGTTTTAACATTTAATTTCTTTATTTTTAAGGCATCTTTGCAACACAGTATTTCTTTGCATGTGCCCAAGACTTTCTTTTATATCAAAGAATACCCCCCCCCCCAAAAAAAACAAGATTAATTTGTATATATATGAGGCATTAATTGTAGACATTAAAAAATGCTTATATTGTTTTGCAGTTTGTTAGCAAATCAGTGCCTTCAACAATATATTTCTATCATTGTTCACCCGTATTCAGCTGTACAAAATACACAGGCAGTTTTAAGACCCCAAATTTAATTTTCAGACCAATTTCAGGTCTGTGTTTATTTTTGGCAAAATACAGTGTTTGATGTCAGGAAAGGTGTCTGAATAAATGTATATGATTTTATACATACCACTTGCAAATTTTCAGTTAAATATAATTATTAAAGGAAGGTATGTCTGCTAAAAGTGATACACTGCCAGTTGTATTGGATGTGTAAAGGGGCCAAAAAATCTCCAAGGATCACAGCTGGAGAATTACTGAAGTTAGTTGCGTCTTGAGATCAGAAAGTCTCCAAAACTACAATCTGAAGTCACCTACATCACCACAAGTTCTTTGGAAGGGTTTCAAGAAAAAAGCCTCTACTCTCATCCAAAAACAAACTCAAGCGTCTTCAGTTTGCCAGACACTACTGAAACTTCAAATGGGATCAGGTTCTATGGTCAGATGAAACCAAAATAGAGCTTTTTTTCAATAAACACCAGAGGTGGTTTTGGTGCACACAGAGAGGTAGCCATATGGAAAGTACCTCATCTCCACGGTTAAATATGATGGTGGCTCTTTAATGGTTTGGGTCTGTTTTTCTGCCAGAGGACCTGGACATTTTGTTAGGATACATGGCATCATGGACTCTTATCAAATATCAACAGCTATTAAATAAAAACCTGACTGTCTCTGCCAGAAAGCTTAAAATGGGCCGTGGATGGGGGAAAAAAATGGTGTACTGACCACAAAATCAAAGTCCTGCCATGGCCATCCCAGTCCTCTGACATGAAACCCATAGAAAACATCTGAGGTGAACTGAAGAGGACCAGCATGAACCTTGAAATTTGAAGGATCTGGAGAGATTCTGTATGAAGGAATGGTCTCAGATACCTTGCCATGTATTCTCCAACCTCATCAGGTATTATAGTAGAAGACTCAGAGCTGTTCTCTTGGCAAATTGAGGTAGCACAAAGGATTGACTAAAAGGGTGCCAATAATTGTTGCACACGTATATTTAACAAACATTTTCTTTTTTGGAAAAACCTGTGTTTTGTTTGTAATTGTTTGATATCCATGAGAACAGTGTATTTTTGTGGATTTTTTTAAAAACAAAAGATCAAAAGGTTAAACAACAACAGTTTTTCACAGCCTTCTTTGCTCATATTTAGCAATATCGAGGTTGCCAATATTAGTGGAGTGCACTGTATAGGCTTTTAGTCTTTTATTTATGGACTTGATGGCTTTGCCCTCCATGTACCCCTCAATTAGAATCCCATTAAGATCTGAGAGCGACCAGTTAATAATTGCCACAAAGATTCATTATTACTGTGGGGAAAATATATGTGAATCTGAAATGTTACATCCAATTATTATTTATTTATTTATTTATTTATTATTTTTTGCATTGTAGCACTTGTTTGTTCTGTGGCAGCAAAAACTAAGTTTTAATTATTGGCTAATCAAAATTTATCATCATTTGAATATTCATAACAGCAGCAGCTATTCAAGTGTCTGACCATCTTTATCAAGTGCACATATGAAAGCAATATATAACAGTGCATTCATTCATTCTCAGTAACTGCTCTATCCAGGTCAGGGTTGTGATCTAGAGCTGGGCAATTAGCATAAACAATCTACCTAATGACATGTTATTGTGAGGAAATCCAAGAACCCAGATGAAACCCACACGGACACGGGGACAACATGTGAAACTCCACACTAACAATAACCCGAGTTCAGGCTAAACTGGAGACATTGGAGTTTTATAAGAATACACTGAAATATTATAGCATGATTTGTATCATATATAACTGTGTTGTGTTTCATTATGTCTATCATCATGTGGCTTTTCATAGCTGGTGTATCCCAGACCAGTGAGCATATGTACATGAGGATTATAAGCTTAGTGGCTAGCAGTTACAAGGTATTGCTGGGAGCCTAATTGAAGGAGTAAGAATAAATAGCCATGTAGCATCTTCTGCAATGTAAGAGGGCAAACAGATGATGACATGGCTGAGTGAGAACATTGCAGATGTTGGCTTTCATAAGTACTATGTTTTTCTAAGGTCACATTTGTCTCAAATTCTAATTCAAATGCCATTTGAATCATTTTAGAGTTTAACATTTAGACGCCCTTATGTGATTCTCAGAACAGATGTTTTCTTTCTTTTTTTACTTTCAATAAGTTCATGACAGGCACATTCTAGCAATATTTTATATTGGTGTTTTTGCCATTTCTTTATCTTTGCACATGTTGGCTTTGAAGACTGGCCCAGTTTTTCTTTAAAATATATATCTAATAACATTTTATTGCGTTTAAGAGTGCGTCTGTAAAGGTTTCTTATCTTGGTCTGCCTTTAATCTCCTTCATTTATATTGAATTTAATCCATGCTTTTCTTAGTAACTGTCTTTGGAATATTTGGAATATTCTTCAGATGATTGGATATTTAATATGCGCTTAATCAGTAGCAGAAATATGCATGCTGTCACAAGGCAGCCTGTGTAGCCCATGATGAGGCCTCTTCAGTGGCTGCCTTCATGTTTGAGAAGTTGGCTGCTCTTCCATGCACCAAGCTAATTTCATAAGTGCGTGCGTGTGTGTGTGTGTGTATGTGCGTGCATGCTTCTGTCTGCAGAATTGTATGGTTTCGATGTTCTCATTGATTCCAACCTCAAGCCATGGCTCCTGGAAGTGAACCTCTCTCCATCATTGGCATGGTGAGTGACATCGGTTTTGACACTATAAGCTCATACTCCTGTATCATTAGTTTTTCCAGCTTGGATTTTATATAGCATTTCATTTATTTAAGCTTATTGATTTAAGTTGTAATTTGGTAGCCTCTGTTTCTATCCAAATGTGTCTGCTTTTTATTATTTCTTTTATGTATTTAGTACTGATTTCATTAATCTTTTAACTGATGTAATTCTGTGGTTATTATCCAGTCTTGTGTTTTTGGAAACATTTATATTATTGCCTCTTTGGTGCAGATAAACATCATGATAGCATTTAATCATATGTTCTAAAAATTCAAAATGTTCTTGCTCCTAATACAGACTGGGCAGATATTTATCTTTGGTGGGTCAGCAGAACTTCTGATGTAATGATTTAACAGAGATAATGACTTGTTTTAAGCTGTACGTTCTACAGGGTGTCCGAAAAGTCAGGAACCAATGAGAGTAAACGACATGTACTTTGATTTTGTATTTATTATTTACAACGTGTGCTCTACATGTTCACGCTTAATTATTATTTTTTGCTTAACCCATTGTTTCCTGACTTTCTGGACATCCTGTAGAGGCTGGCAATCATTGTTGGCAATTATTATTGGATATCTGTTCAACATTTCCCTCAGAGGTGATATTTCCTACACATCCCTCGTTACTTCAAGAACTGTGTTGTACTAAAAACCGATGATTCAACGTATAAAAGTAGGTTAGATCCACCCATGTATTTCTCGCAGTTTGTTAAAACCCTGACTCAAAGACTGTTTATGTTGGTTTGGCAAATGGAAAAAGAAATTCTTAATGAAGTCTCAAACGAGTCAAGGGTTTTCCCCCAAACACTACTTTGAGTGTAAGTATACTTTAAACATGCCTATAAACATTTTGTACAGTGATTCTTAAAATAGCCCAAGTTTCTGTTACAGTTTCCTGTTTCCTGCATTTTCTCTTTTAGAGTCAATAAATTTTTGGCCAACTTGTTGAAAGCCTCACTTGACTTTGCTGCTCTTTTTAAGTGAAATGTCAGTTAAATGTATAATCCTTATGCTGCCAACCTTTGCAATGAAAGGGGTTCATCTGGATTCTGTGTAATATTCATGAGCCTTATTTGCTTTTTACTTAACTTAATTAATGCTGGCAGTGCTTTTTTTGTATATTGGGAAGAGCACTTAAACATAGCTAGTATTTAAATTTTGACCATAGTTGTAGCTATTAGGAGCGAGTACTATTGTACATTAAATTATAAAAATGTCAACATAACAGTATTGTCTTTTGGCTTGACTAACAGTATGAGGCTAGTACTACAAAAGTAAATGAAATAGACATTGAGAAGACTGTTTTGAATTACAGTACATGGTGTATGAATTTTGTCGTCCTTTAACGAAAACATGAGAACATTCCACTGTGCTTGTAGAACACAGCTGGTACACAAAAACAGTGACTTAGAGTGTAGGTGTATTAAACAGATAGTTTGTGAAGCCAGCTAACCTTTATAGCTTATCACTATTTTGATGAAAATATCAGCGTTTCTGATCCTCTCACTCAGGCTTCACAGGGCCTCATGTGAACCTTTTACAGTATATAATATGTATCTGCAATCAGTCCATACAGGTTTTCACAGAGTTTTCTGTGCTTGTTGTGGCCAAAAATGCTTGATTTGGGAGGTTTTTTTAATGCTTTTTTTTTTTTTTTTTTGCCGGAAAACTACTCGAATTAGAAAGATTGCAATTGAACAAAATTGTTTTGCACAGTGATGTTTGTGGTAAATGCAACCTTTTAGCTGTACTCATTTCCGGCTTTGGCTGAATGTGCATTGTGATGATGTCACATGAGACATCTTGGCCCAAATCTATGGAAAATCTGCGGTAATTTGAATGATTTCCAGGTCCTCCGAATATTGTGGAATTTGTATGATTTTGCACTCATTTCCGCTATAGCAGAGTCCTGGAGGGACAGATATAATAACAGTATGTTTAACTGAATGTATTCATTTCAACTGTGTTTTGTTTGATATTTCTAGTGATACTCCTCTTGACCTGAAAATAAAGGCCAGCATGATCTCAGATATGTTCTCTCTTGTGGGTGAGTTTCTTATTTTGCCATCTCATTCTCACTGCTCTGTAAATAACATTATCAATCCATAATGTTTATGCATAACACTAGTTGGACATTGGTTAAATTCATAGCTAAAGCATATTAGGATTTTTATTAACCCCACTGAATTTACCCTCATGTACATATAATTTTCCTGTACTGTAAAACACCCTGTTTTACACAAACAAATAGAAGGCTTTCAGCAGGCTAGAGTTACCCAGGATCTGAGGAGAAAACTAAATTGAGCAGGAAATAAAGCTCAGTGATGCTGAGTTGGAGGCACTCTTGTTTGCTGAAAATAAGTTATTTTTGATATCCTCAACTGGCATAAAAGGTGCGTGCAAAATGGAAACTTGAGGTCAGTTCAAGTTTTAGTAGTTAGTTTCACTGGAGGAAAGGGTAGTCTAATAGTCTAGTAGGTCTCATCCTCTAATCTTTTATTTTGATCCGATCAGATCTGATCAAATGATCAGAATCATTTTCCAACCACACCAGGTAGTTATGCAAACTATTTATAGCTAGGACCTCTACTTATAGCTAGGACCTCTACTTATAGCTAGGACCTCTACTTATAGCCAGGACCTCTACTTATAGCCAGGACCTCTACTTATAGCCAGGAGCTCTACTTATAGCCAGGACCTCTACTTATAGCCAGGACCTCTACTTATAGCCAGGAGCTCTACTTATAGCTAGGACCTCTACTTATAGCTAGGAGCTCTACGTATAGCTAGGACCTCTACTTATAGCCAGGAGCTCTACTTATAGCTAGGACCTCTACTTATAGCTAGGACCTCTACTTATAGCCAGGACCTCTACTTATAGCCAGGAGCTCTGCTTAGAGCCAGGACCTCTACTTATAGCCAGGAGCTCTACTTATAGCTAGGAGCTCTACTTATAGCCAGGAGCTCTACTTATAGCCAGGACCTCTACTTATAGCCAGGAGCTCTACTTATAGCCAGGAGCTCTACTTATAGCCAGGACCTCTACTTATAGCTAGGACCTCTACTTATAGCCAGGAGCTCTACTTATAGCCAGGAGCTCTACTTATAGCTAGGACCTCTACTTATAGCTAAGTCCGATTTAATTAAACCATCATTTCTAAATATAGCTGAGCCAGGTTTCCATCCTGGAAAAAATAAACACGTTAGTAGTAATTTAGTATAAATTAGTAGTATCATGTTGCAGACTACCATAAATTTCATTGTGTTTGGTGCATTTTAATGCTGATATGAAAATAAAAAAACGTGATGAGGGCTTCTTGTATGTAAATGTGCTTTAATGACCTTTAAATGACCTTTGAGCTAAAAAAAGATCCACATTTGATTTACATTTATGTTCACAGAAAATTCAACAACCTATATTTTAATATTAGGTTTCTGCATGCACCTTGTGATTTTAAAGGATATTTGTTGGTTTTATTGTTATTTTTATTAATATTATAAACGTGGTATGTTAGACTTATGGCTATAGGAGTTGTTTATTCAGCTGTAGATCATTTTTCAGCTTGTTAAAAAGTTACATTTAGGTGGTTTTCATACTGGACACTTTTCTTGCGGGTCAAACCTTAGTGTGATTGTTCCTGGCGACATCATACATTTTTCATGTAAACTGTGCTCTGTACTGCCAGTGTGTAAGCCCCCTTAGACACATGTCCAGACTTCAGTTTGATGTTACAGATATGCCAAAGATGAAATTCGGTGGAGGTTTATGTATTCTTCTTTTATGATCAGATTCGACTATACATGACTTTTATAAATAAGGACTTCTTCGTTTCTCTTATCTACAAAATAGTAAAGGAGTGCCAGTTGCCTATAAAACACGTTATGTTCTTCTTCATGCGACATGGGGTCTGGTTTGTGTGTTTCATTTTCCTGTTGTTTATGGAGTTTTTGCTAGTCACGTAATCCATATTGAAAAATAGCAATAATCCTTTAACTGACCATTGTGCTGCATGTTGGTGGTTTCATTTATGATGCACACAAACATTCTTGTAGTCCTATAAATACTCCCATATTCATTTAATGTTGTCTGTGACATTTATGGTTTTGAAAGAAAACCACAGTGATTATTCATTGTCATGAATGGACCCGTGCTGTGGAAGTATCAACTTAAAGCTATCATTAAATTCTTGTGGACTGTCAGTAAAGAAACTGTCTCTTTATTATATACCATTATTTATATAATTATTCTTTATACATGTGTATATAGCAGTATTTAATGCTTGAGGTGCAGGTAACTTTCATTTACAAAATAAATTTTCACCAGTTTGTAAACAAATTTTTAAAAATCTTTTTCAGAAAGCAATAAGCATTACTTTACATTTGTTAGGCCACAGTTTTGCCCCTAGAGCAGCTTATTTTACTGCAGAAATTCCTTCACTGGAATTGTCTTATTTTCATATTCAGGTCATTCAAGATTGCTCCTGTGGTAAAAAATAATGGGTACATTTATAGCTCCTAACAGTTTTTGATTATGTAATATAATAAAAAGGTCTAGACTTGTCTTTGTGGCCAGGCTGCTTGATGCCACAGGAGTGATGCATAGTAATGGCTGTTTCATTATTCCAGTTTATTGCCCTCAGGACCCATTAGGTGAGATGGGATGTTTATAAATTTCAGTCTTTATCGGACTGATGCATTAACTAGTTTTGTTGGATAGATGTATCTGCTGGTTTTCGTTAGCATTTGAGTGCCAGGGGGTGAGATGACTTTTTGGTCATCTGCCAAATCTGCCAAATCCCACCCACTGGCTAGCTCTCCCTTATCACACAACTACCGCCAACTGTGCTTCCTCCGAGACTCTGAAGCCAACTAATGCATCTTCTCCCATAGATTTTCTCCCTAGTCTTGGCCAATTCCCATGAAGGGAAAAAAAGTATTTGATCCCCTGCTGATTTTGTATGTTTGCCCACTGACAAAGAAATGATCAGTCTATAATTTT
>JAOUWY010000002.1:20283683-20297947 GCA_025728095.1 Prietella phreatophila
TCAGTCCAAAGACATGCATTGTAGACTGATTGGCATCTCCAGTGTGTGTGATTGTGCCCTGCTATGAGGGCTCCATATGACCCTAGGAATAAGTAGGATAAGAAAAGTATCCATCCATCCGTCCACAGAAAATGGATGGATGAAAGTAGTTTGGGGTGCAGCTGTAATTCTAATGTAATGATAAGGTAAATTATTTTCATGCGCTTATCCATGACATGACATAAGTGGGCTTAAAAAAAAAACAACAACAACCAAATACAACCAACCAACCAATAAACCACCTAGTAATTTTTAGACACCCAGTGTTTATAGTGCCATTCATTCCTTTCATGTTTTAACCATGCAGCAGTGTTCCTCATAACAGACATAACAAGGTAGCCTCTGGGTCTGTTTTTCTATTTCACTTTGCCTCTTGATTCTCTAATTAGAGGCAGTAAAGGTTGGGTTATTTCCTGGGATTTCAGTCTTTGCCTGTCATGATAGCACAAAACTACTCAGAAAAATATCATGTAATCCACTTGTTATTTAAGATGACAAATGCAATCTTACATGTCAGATGCTGACTCCTTCTGACTTTTGGCACTCCATAAATAGCCCAGGCAAAGCTGTCAATCTCCCCTGGCAATACTTGCCATTAGCATGGGAGACTAAAGAGAAATGCCCGGCTGGAATGCCAGAGGAGATGAAACGTACCATTTATTTAACCAAACGAGAAAGGAATTGCATAGTGGTTTTTTGTTTTGTATAGGTAAACATTTACCACTAAAACCTACCTTGGCTTTCCTAAAACATCATTTCTGTGGTTATGACATTGAAACAGCAACAGTTTTGTTTAAGTAAATTATCATTCATATGTCAAGCTCTATTACCTAAAAGAAAAATATAATACAAATATAGTACACGGTAATGTAAAACATGGAAAACCTGTCAGTTTATTACAGCTATCGTGTGGGATTTTTATTTGATACATATACTGCTAATTTATTGCAAAACATTCTATTGATTTCTGCATGCAGAGTGATTTAAAGTTACTGTTCTTTCTTTATCCAGTGTCAGAGACCTCAGTCTGCCAATAATATTGAGGAGCTAAAAGAGAAACAGGGAGGCAGGCATGTGGACACGCTGAGCTTGACTGCAGAGGAGGTAATTCTGCAGTGGTTAAAAAAAGAAGATAATTTGATTTGACTGAGCAAGTGATTTATTGGTTTTGCATTTTAAGATTAGATCAGTATTTGCATACATTTAAAAACTTTTTAAGAAGATTACAGACTAGGCTGTGCACCCTTCTGTGACTCGTTTTTAAAAGCTGTGTTCTTTACTTGTTTTGGCCAGTTAAAAGTCCTGAGGAGGACACAGGAGGAGGACGAGAGGAGAGGTGGATTCATCCGTATTTTCCCCACACCACAAACATGGGAGCTCTACAGGTTAGAGAAGCCAGAGGCTCTTGGCAAGATGATGTGTTGAACATTTTAGATTTTTTTTTTTTAAAACACAAGTAAATACTATTGAAATCTCCATTAATTCAGGAAAGTAACTGTCCAAAACATACAAGCAAAGTAGAAGAGCATCATATACAGTAATGTACTACAGGTTTTATTCCGCTGCTCTCCTTCTTACACCTTTTTACATGTTTTTATAATATGAAACTTTTTGTTCTTCCTGTCTGTGTCTATTCCTGTCTTAGTGGTTATCTGGAATACAAGACATCCATGAACTCCATGCTGGCTAATAAACTTTTCCATGCAAGGTGAGCTTTTCCACTGCGGTTGGGAACATTTTTGTGGGAAATTTAGAATTTTTGTTGATATTTTGTCTACAGTATATGTACAGTACACTAGTATTAGTTTTGGCTTTTTGGATTATTTTATGTGACAGTCTGACTTGGGTTGTCTCATATAAAAATAAAAGTGAAACAAAAATCTGAAGAAAACATCACACCCATATGTGCTTTTTTGAACATTCCATTTCAGATTTAGCCCCCCCATTTTTCTTTTTTTTTGCCGTTATAATTTCCTCTAGATTTTGGAGTCTGACTGCGGGGATTTGCCCATTCAGTCACGAGCATTAGTGAGGTTGGGTATTGATGTTGAGCAAGGAGGCTTGGGGTGTGCAGCTTGCATTCCAGTTAATCTCAAAGGTGTTCAATGGTGTGTTCTGTGCAGGCCACTTGAGTTCTTCCACTTCAACCGTGGCAAACTATGGAGCCCCCTTTGTGCACAGGGGCATTGTCATGCTGGAACAGGATTGGGCCCTGTAGTTTCAGTGCAGGGAAATTGTAATGCTACAGCATTCAATTATACATCCTTTACATCCTGTACAATTGTGTGCTTTCATCTTTGTGGCAACAGTTTGGGGAAGAACCACATAGGGGTGGCGTTGTCAGGTGTCCACAAACCTTTGGTCATAAAATGTATGTCTTAATGACAGTGTCAAGGTCAAGTGTGCTTTTTGCCTAACATCTTGCCGAACATCTTTTTCATGCTAAAATTAATTGTTCTTTATTCCTCAGGTCAGGAAAAACCTCTGTAATCACACAATTCAGGTAAACATTGTAAAGTTTACATCTAAAATCATATCAAATCTAAAATCAGGTTGTGAAAAAGTTTGTGTTCATGTATTTTTCTTGCTGATGCATTGTTTATAACTAATACTGGTAATATGGCTAATAAAGCACACTATAGAGCTATTTAGCTATTCTATATGCATACTACATTTGAGTTATTTTAATCGTTTATTTTTGAGATATGTACCTGTTTGTTACTGCAAGTTTATCATAAATGTTTAGTACATGTTTTTCTTTCCTAGGATTAGATTGAAGGGTAATGTGCCCTTAGAAGAGGACGCCCATAAAACCTGTCATGTAGTTCAGTATGAGAGCAAATTGCTCTCTCTCGAGGCACGAAGACACAGGAAAATGCAAACGACTAGCCATGCCACTCCCCAGAGAAGGAAAACTGGTAAAACTCGATACAGATATAAACACAACATGGTAATAGCTTTCTACCATATAACTTAGATTTATAACACTGAAGCATTTATGTATTTTCCCTGCTGTCTCCAGGTCGAAGGCCTTTACCATCATTAGCGCACAGCAGTGAAAATGAGGAAGCTGAGGAGGGAGAAGGGCGAGGACCACAGGGAAAGCAGGAGCAAACAATGTCTCAGCCTCAGCCCACCCTGTTGGTGTGGCACAGAACTGAAGTCAGCAAACCCCCCAAAAAAGTGGATCTGCTCCATATTCTCCAGCAGGGGTGGGATCTCAGGTCAGTGTGGACATTAGGAGCACACACAATTATAAATTGCTTCATTTCAGCTTAATACTATGGTCTTTTCTTCAGGATATTTTGTTTAGAATTTGAAGAGGATGAATAAATTTTTTGGTACTTTCTATGACTACAGATCTGCAAGACCGTATTTGAGCTGATCAGATAAAAGTCCAAAGATTCTAGTTTATTAAGAGGGAAACCTGCAGAGCAGTATCTTTTTCAGTTAAGCAATATGGCAAGCGTGCTGTAGTACTGAATATAAACAGCTTTTCTGAAATTCAGTACAACAGCACAACTGCTAGTGTGATTACTGCTTTTATATAACCGTTCTATAAACCAGAAATCAATATTGAGTAACTGACATTTAAGACAAAATATGGGCAAATATTTTGTTTATTTTTGCTCTGTCAAACCATAGGTGGATTGAGCGTTGCCAACACATAGACTGAATTGACAGCCAGTAGTAAATGCAGTACTTACAGCTATTGCTGGAATTGGAATTTTGTGTAGCGAATATAGACAACTGGAGTGATACAAACAGCAAAATGTTCTATTGCTGTTATACAAAATTTCAACACTCTTGGAACGCCGCTTGTCCATTTAAATTAGTGGCCCACGACTAATGTTGTGTACATTTACTATGAAGCATAACTGTATTGTGATTACCTAAGACAGAACTCCCAAAGTAATTTATACCAATAACAATCATTACCAAGTGATTCTTGCTGAGAACCTCTACATTTACATTTACATTTATTCACTTGGCAGACGCTTTTATCCAAAGCGACTTACAAATAAGCAAAGCGATACTCACATAGATGACTGAATGATTGTTTACTCTAGTGGATTCCTTCCCTTTTGCATTGGATAAAATGCAGTCCTATTTTATGCTTCATAATATGTTCATATTACTGTGAGGAAACAATAGTTTCCAATTTTTGCAGGCTGGGGTATGCTAAGAAAATTATTTCTCTGATAATATATGTGACCAATAAAGACTCATTATCATTATCATTAATTTCTGAACTGCAATGTTGTGCAAATGGTTTTATTGTAGTAAGGCAAAAAAAAAAAACCAAAAAAAAAAACAACTGAACTTTTTGGCATAGGGATAAATTCCTACATTTAAAATCTATAATCCTGAATTTATATATTTCTGTAAAGCTGCTTTGGGAGAATGTCCTTTGTTAAAAGTGCCATACAAACAAATACATTGTTTATATTGAATCGTGTACTCCAGTTTTGGTGCTTTCACATTAAGCTAATCATTTAAATACTACCATAGTAATACATTTGCATTTATTCATTTAGCAGACGCTTTCATCCAAAGCGATTTACAAATGTTGTGGATTTTAAGTTGAGTGGAGACCAGACCCCCCTTCTAGTTCATCTGTTTTTCCCCTGCTGTGGTTAATTGTGGAATATATTTTGTTGTTTTCTCGCATTCCTTTCCCAGGATGCCACCACAATTCTGATCTCTTTTTTTCCACTAATAAAAATCAAGAAGTTGTTTACACTACATATAAACTCACTTAACATTCACACACAAATACTCTTACTATCCTTGTGATGACCTTCCACTGACATAATTATTGCTATAAGTAATTATCTACTCTGTGTACACCCTAAACACAACCCTAACCTTTACCCCAGTATCCAAGGAAAGCTTTTTACTTGTTTATTTTTTTCTTTAAAAAAACAAACAAAAAGTTTTGGTTTTCTTCTGGTTGCGCTGTGGTATCTTGTTCATACAGTGTATCTTCTTTTGCATGACTCCTAATTGTCTACCTCATACACACAGGAAGTGGATCCTTCCTCAGCCAGCAAATCATGCCAGCTAACCTTGACCTGTATGGCTCCAATTGGCTGTCTGATTGGTGGAGTCAGACTGTCTTCCCTTTGTTTAACATTTAACAGGAACTTGGAAAGGCTTAAAACACGTTCGCTCCTTCCTCATGTTATGCAAGAATCGTACAAAAATATTTAAACCTGCTCTTTTTTTATACAGTGACATTAATGAATATTGCATACTCCTGTCAAAAGTGTAACAAAGACACCAGTCTCCGCTTGGCTCATAAAGCCCATCACAATTTGTAATTTGAGTAGGGAATTATAATGGCAAGTCTGAGTTTGTAGAAATTCCTCTACGCTTGCCAGGACCGAAAAGAGACCTGGGCAATTAGAATACAGTATATCATTGTTTGTGTTTGACAGCTTTTTCCAAAACATTTTCCAAACATTTAAGTCCCACTGCTCACCCCAGGTTCTTCCAGGATATCTAAACAGTTTATTAGCCATACATCATAATTTAAGGCATTCTTTTTCTTGAAATATTGTCTGTACAAATATTTTGATGCATTGACACATACCACTTTGTATGACTTCTGCTATACCAGAACAACAAACAAGAGCATACTTGAGATAGTTAAGGGCAAACACATGCTTGGTGTACTGTGTGAGATTTTGTTTCACCACCCTCTACAGGATTCCGGTTTCAGATGTGTTTTTGCTTTTATTTATTTGTTTCTTTTTTGTTTCTAAACCTCTATCTTGTCTATTTACCTATCCCCATGTTCTCCTAATCACACGTTTGTGTTTTATGATCTTAACCATTTCGCCCATCTGTTCTTCCTGTGTCTTCTCCACTATCACTTTCTCTTATGCAGTAAGGTTCAGGCACGCATGGCCTTCTCCTCCTATCTCCAGCGGGTCCAGATGAGGCTGCTTGTAGAGAGCAGAACCAACACTACCCCTGCCTGGGCACAAAAGGACAGTGACCAGATGGTATTTGTTTTTTTTATTATACATGATTTAATTTGTACATATATTCATACCACACCACAATTAAGTGTTTATTAATTTTTCTTTGACCGCAGCTGGGACAGTCGTGCCAGCTGTAATGCAGATCGCAGGTGTATAATCACCGGGTTTTGTAAGATGGACACATTACAGTTATTTAGCATTTTGGGTGGGGTCTCCAAAAATAAATTTCTTTATGTTTAAAAGTCTTCAGAATGGTGGCTTTTGTGGTTTCTTGCTAGTGAGTGATTACTGTTCAAGCTGTTATAATGTAAGCAATAACATGAACCAAGTTGTTTTATGGGCTTTTCACAACATTTAGGATGTGCTGTTGTAGGGAAAATAATCAATTTCAGGGTTGTAACATCACACCGCTACTTGATATATATTTATAGATGTGTGTGTGTGTGTGTGTGTGTGTGTGTATGCACTCTCACTGAGCATTTCATTAGGAACACCTGTACACCTACATTAATGCAAATATCTACTGAGCATGTGGCAGCAGTGCAATGCATAAAATCATGCAGAAAAGGCTCTGCAGCTTCAGGTAATGTTCAAATCAACCATCAGTAAAAAACGTGATCCCACTGATTTTAATCATGGAGTGATTGTTGGTGCCAGACAGGCTGGTTTGAGCATTTCTATAACTGCTGATCTCCTGGGGTTTTCATTGCACAACAGTCTCAAAATTTTCTCAGAATAGTGCAATAATGGAAAAAAAAATTCAGTGAACGGCAATTCTGCAGAATGACCAGACTGGCTCGAGCTGACAGAAAAGCTACCGACAGAGAACCACTCTATACAATTGTGGTGAGCAGAAAAGCATCTCAGAATGCACAAGTCGTCAAGCTTTGAGGTGGATGGGTTTCAACAGCAGAAGACTACATCGGTTTCCATTTACATTTATTCATTTGGCAGACGCTTTTATCCAAAGCGACTTACAATAAGCAAAGCGATATATCGAGCAGAGACTTCTGTCAATCGAGAACAGAAAGCTGAGGCTGCAGTGAGCACAGGCTTACCAAAACTGGACAGTTGAAGTCTTGATAAATGTAGCCTGGTCTAATGAATCTCAATTTCTGTTAAGAATTTGGCATGCATCATGAATCCATGGACCTGCCTTGTTTCAACAGTTTAGGCTGGTAGAGGTGATGTATTGGTGTGGGGAATGTTTTCTTGGCACCTGTTAATATCAATCAGTCATCGTTTCAATACCACATCCTATTTGAGTATTGTTGCTGACCATGTGCTTCATTTCATGGCCACAGTTTAACCCTGTTCTATGGATATTTCCGGTTTGATAATGCACCATGTCCAAAGCAAAAGTTGTCTCAAACTGGTCTCATGAACATGACCATGAGTTCAGTGTTCTTCAGTGGTCTACCCAGTCATCATATCTGAATCCAATAGAACACCTTTGGGATGTGGTAGAATGGGAGACTCGCAGCATGAAATTGCACCTGAAAATCAGGAATTGGATGATGCAATCACATCAACGTGGACCAGAATCTCAAAGGAATGTTTCCAACAGCTTGTGGAGTCTATGCCATGAAGAATTGAGGCTTTTTTGAGAGCAAAGGGAGGCCCATCCCAGTATTAGTATAGTGTTCCTAATAAATTTCTTAGTGTAGATACACACACACACACATTTGGTGACCAGCCCTCTAGTATTTTGATGTGCTCTAATTTGGTCCTCTTTGAAAAATGTTTCAATAGCTCTTCTATAAAACAATTTAATATTTTTCTTTCATGTCTTAACAGTACTAGAAAACTACTGTATGACCCCTTCGCTAAATTTCTCCATGTATCGTTCAACCCTGTGTCATCCCGTAGGGGCTGGTAATGCGTTTTCTGATGCGAGCTGCCAGTAACCTGCAGCAGGACATGCAGGTGGTGTTACCCAGCCGCCAGCTTTCCCTGCCTGACCGCCGCCGCACACTGGCCCATCAGCTCGGAAAGTTCATCCATTGTTATAACCAGGTCTGATGTTACACATGTAATTGTAAGATTTTTTTTGTATGGTAGATAAATGACTTAACTGAAGTCATATCTGTAACCTAGGAGACAGAACATTTGGTAAAATGTTTGGTAAAGCCTGAAGATGAAGATCGGTGTATCAATTCAAATGTGTTTCGGGAGTTTATTTCGGAAGCAAGGTTGGTGTGCTTAGTATCACTCCTTTTGTATGATATATTGGTCATGTGAACACTTTAGTTACATATATAATATAATATCAGAGCAGGATTGAGTTTGTTTTATTTCTGGATTTGTCTTATCTCACCTGTTCAAAGTGAAAGTGATCTTGAAGATGTCCTGACTTTCTACACACACAAGAACAAGTCTGTCAGCGTGTTTTTGGGGAGTTCCAGAAGAGACCATTATGAAGAATTTAGTAAGGGCTCAAGAGACCCAGCGAAGCATCACAGCAGGAGAAGTAAGCATTTAAACAGTATTTACGATGAATTAATATGCATGTCTGTGAAAACGATTTAATATTTTAAAATATCTTATAATATTAAGACAAGTCAACCGGTGGTGTTTTAATCTTGCATATTTTTGCCAGTGATTCAAAGCCTATGACTACTAAAGGGTGGTAAATATCCTGGCATGTAAATCTCTGTGTGCTTTACATCATTGATGAAATTCATGAAAGGAACATTGTGGGGTAAACTGACTATTTAGGATGCACACTGTGACACATGCCTAGGGTCAGATCACAGAAGAAACACTGGCAAATACATTCTCAGTTCCAAGGCAAGCTGAGGTCAAACCAGGCCACAGTGAAAAGTATCTGCAACATGGAAGAAAAGACATCACAAAGAACTAAGGATTAGAACAATACTGAACAAAGGAACTAGAAGATTAGGAGTACAAGAAAACTGTAAAAAAATAAAATTGAGATAACATGAGAGAACTAGGATAATATGGATCTCTGAACACTAGATTTTGCAGAATTGCATTCATATAACCGACCAAGAGAAAAGCAATACTCACTAATGAAGAGTTGTTTTATCAATGTTAATTTACTATAATTACTTTTTATATCTTAGTTCCACTACATTAAGGAACTGAAGAGTGTCAATAAAGATCACTTGTATGCTATAAAAATGCATGTTAGAATAATCACAGTGATATCACTAATCTATGATGGTGCTTATTTATTATCTTTCCCTCAATCTAGCTCCGGTGAAAGCCAAAGAAGGCTCTCGTGCTTCAGGATTGTCGCTGACTACCAAGGCCGACTCACCAAAAAACAAAGAAATCCAAGAGAATGTAACCAAACCAGGATGCAACAAAAGCAGTATAACTGTGAACACGAACAGCCATAGTAACACTATCCAAAATAGTGACAGATATAGAACATTAAATAATGGTGGACACAGAAACAACAAAATTCAAAATGGAAATACAGTGACAGAAGGTCAGCCCGAGGCCTCAACTGCCTTTGAGACTCAAACTAATGAAAGCAAAACAAGAGGTTTACAAGATGGAGAAATTTGGAGTAAAAGATCCCATATTAGAATTGTTGGAAACGATGAAGAACTGTCAAAAATGGTTAAAAAGGTCATTGAGCAGCCTGCAAAAAGTTGTAAATTGCAAGTCAAGAACCAGGTTCCTCAGCACACGTCATCATATCGTGCAGCTCTAGACTGTGAGCAAATCCACCTGCAACAGTGTTTCCCACCATCTGAACCTGAGGCTCGTCCCCAGGCTCAACCTCCTCCTTATATCCATCCTCCCCCACACCTGCATGCTGAATCTCAACGCAAACCACAAACTACTTTATCTTCTTCATCCACAAATTCTCTGCGTCCTTCACGAGTAACGTTGCCTTCATCAAGTTCATATTCACCTGGGTCGTTTGCAACTACTGAAGTGCTACAACAAACCCCAAGTTCACAAATGGCACAGCTGGTCACTAGTGGCGTTTCATCTTCTAGTGACTGTACTACAAACATGTACAGTCAGAAAGTCTTGTGGCCCGCTTCTGCACCGCGAGGTAACCGTTTTATCTTCAGTCACCTTCACGTAGAATGTATTACACTGTGTGTTCCCCGCATGAAGGTCACATGAAATAATTTCACAAAGATTCAGCTCTTAAACCTGCTGTATATTTTGCTCGTTTTTCAGTGAGTAATAAGGCCAGTAAGTCCAGACCTGCTTCTGCAGGAGTGGTTAAGGAGCCAGATTCACTCTCAGCACAGGCCCAGTCAAATCAGCAGGCTATTGTGGCTGCCCTGAAGAAACTAGTGGAGAAACAAGCAGCTCGCCAGTACAGCACCTCCAGCCACATTAGTCTCCTTACACAACATGTGAGTGCCCAGGGACTTATCATTTCTACAATAACAGCTCATTCACAGGATCTTATAATGGTTGATATGGTGAAGCGTTCTGCAAGGAGACATTTATTTAAAATTTATGGAAGGAGTCTTCAGTGTCGGCGCTTTGTAATCGATAGTAAGTTTTCCACCAAGTGACATTCTTCAGGACCGAAGGATTTCTCATTCATATTAACTTCAAGAAAGAACAAAAAGAAAGTTAGTGAAGGAACAACTGATTATAGCTGTTAAAACATAACTGATAACAGGAACTAACTTGTCTCACGAAAGTTCTACAACACAAATCTATTAATTATGTGACTACACACGGTTATCAAAGTACGTTATAATAATTTAAGGCTAATAATAAATGGATTAAAGAATGTGTTATTTAACACAGAAAAAGTAAGTTTTCTGTAAGACTTTTATTTAACATTTATGGAAGGAGTCCCCAGTATCAACGTGTTATAACGGTAAGCAGGTTTTCTGGACAGAACTTGGCACCTTCTTTTTTTCTCGGTGATATGACTCATTTTATTAACTTTGAGAGAACGGCTTCTGAGGGAACAGCTGTTTATAGATGCTCTAACATAAGTGTTAATAGTAACTAACTATCACAACATAACTATAAATGGTTAAAAGCGTGACATGCCTTCATTGATAATCTGATAATTTCTTATAAATTGGAATTGTTGATTGTGGTATAAGAGGAATAAAACACACACACAAAGAAATTCATGACTGTTTGCGTCAGGCATCACACCATTTGTCTTTGGGGTAATATTTGTGCAGAATATAAGGTGCATGTTCGTAGTTAATAGTACTCTGACATACCTACATTGGCACAGTACCAGAGATTCTGCATGCTACTTTATGTTGTTAGCATTTGATCATTTTGTTGGTGCCAAAGCAGAACCACATACCAAAGATGTACTGTAGGGTATAACATGGTGGCTTGTGGAAGATACAAAGCTTTGTGTGAGGTCTCATTATCAGATGCTCTACAGCAGAGGTGCTTTGTTTTGATATTTAACAGGCAGGCAGATTTTTTTTTTCTGAGTAATTGATGCTTATAAATAGAAGAATGTAGCAAATTGGCACCAAGTGAGAGAGTCAGAGTGCTCTTGTTTTTTCTCTTCTATCATTTCTGCCCTGAAGGTTTTTTTTTTTTTTTGCAGTGGGAAGCCCACTGGCTGAGTTCCCTCCTAATTCCCCCCCTTCCTTTCTCCTTATTGCAATGTCACCAGACCACACAGACTGCACATTTTCTGCCTCCCCTTACTCATTCACTCTAATGTATACTGTTACATTAGAAGGTGTTTGCTTTGTTTATCATGGAAAGTTCATTCGGGCACACAGCAAAATCCCCAGTGTTGAATCAACACCTAAAGTGTTGAATTAACTCTTTCAGTGTTCATTTATGTCCGATTAGATGTGAATAAACACTGTAGGTGTTAATTCAACACTGGATTTTATTGCATGTTACTGGGGTGGCTGTGACTCAGGTGGTAGAGTGGGTTGTCCACTAATCTTAGGGCTGCCGGTTTAATTCCCAGCCCACATGACTCCACATGCCGAAGTGTCTTTAGGCAATACAAAGAACCCCAAGTTGCTCCCGATGGCAAGTTAGCGCCTTGCATGGCAGCTCTGCTGTCATTGGTGTGTGAGTGTGTGTGTGAATGGGTGAATTAGAAACAGTGTAAAGCCACTAAGGTTTTAAAACAGCACCAAGCAAGTACAGACCATTTACCATTTTACTTTCAAGCTTAGTTTTATGGATTAGATGAACAAATTTATGTCCTGCTTTATTCTGAGTTTAGAATTCAATCAAATGTAAAGCAAGCTCTGTAGTGCTTCATGTGTAAAGAGAGCGGGGCATAGAACAAAATAGTGCATAAATATCAAAAAGACACAAACGTACATCCGAAACCACACAAAAATTCCACTGCATCTGCAAGGCATGATAAGCCAATTACACTTTTAGAGACAGTTTTGCTGTCAGTATCTACTGATGGATCCTAAAAGCATTATGGTCACATAGTGAGATATTTATGTTCGCCTGGTTTGTTGAGTATAACTGTAAGTCTGTCAAATGCTGATATAGTTATAGTGCAATTTCAGTGCTCCAAGAACCTCTTTTGTTTGGGTGAATGTTTGTATTGAAGAAAGACATAGTATCAGGATCTTATGTGGGTTTTTATGAGTTGACCAAAAAGTTCTGGTGTGGTTTTCTTTTAAGTAGGCTATATCTAGTCTTCATATTATAATTATTATAATATTATATTATATAATATTATTAATATCAATATCATATTAATATCATATTATATTATCATACAAGTCTTTATATATAATATATAATTGTTTGATTGTTATTTCAGAATGTATCGATTATTGCATCCACGCATATTTTCATTATATGGGCAGATTTTCAGCCAATGTGGCAAGTTTACATTTGGGTTTTGAACTTTGAGGAGTTGTGTGACATGCATTTAGATTTCCAAACAGTTTGATATAATATCACATATGGTAATGAATTATTCCAAATTATACCACACCGCTGCTGAATGCTTCATTCTATTTGGTGTTAATTCATTTTCTATAACAGAATAGCTCAGACCTTAGTTCTGGCTTTTAGGTTTATGTTAATGTGCTTCTAATGTCATTATTCCTGTGGCAACAACTTAAACAGGGACTTGTATGGCAGATGCTCTACTTAACTGGATTTGAAAAACATTGTGTAATCGTTACGTTTTCGGCAAGGAGATATTGATTTAGAATTCTTGGAAGGAGCCTCCGGTGTTAGCAGTTAGCAGCAGTAAAAGGTAAAGCTATAACTTTTACTTTTCAAACATGGGAAAGTCTTTAGGATGGAGAGAGAGAGAAAAAAGAGTGGCTAGTGAAGGAAAGCTGAAAACTCTGGTGGATGGTGCAGTAAAATGAAAACAAAAAACAAAATAATAGTAGTAGTAGTAAAAGTAGTATTAGTAGTACAATTTCTGTAGAATTAAATCAATCTAAAACCTATAAGATTGGTTTAAAAATTGGTTGTCTAATGTCCACATGACCAATTTTTCATTGCTGATCTTCTGCTCAAATTGTTTGAACATGTCTGAGAGCTATTTAATAAAGTATATAATCACTTTCTGATTATCATCACCATTAACAATATTTGTAAAGGGTTCAATTGGACACTTGATATTGTAGGTGTATTTCATATTTTTATGTCAAAATTTTAATCCTTTTTTCTTTTTCTGATAAAAAAACCCCCAGCTATTTTGCTGATTTATTTATTATTATTTTTTTGCAACTCTTATAATAAAACTAAGGAATAAGCGGTAGAAGATGGATGGATAATAAAACTATATCCTTGTCGAACATACACAGATTTTATTTCATATTACTAAACTCAAAACACTCTCCATTTACTCTGACAGAAAGTGAGGAGGCCTGCACAAGTTCAGTCGAGAACATGTGAGATTGGGGGAAGGGGACAGAGATTCCAGGCTGTGTCAGTTTATATTGGAGAGTTCAAAACATCTGCACAAATCATTCCAGATTAATATTCCAATTAGCTCATCTCACATCTGGCTCATCTTTTTATTTAAAATAATCAGAACAATAAAACACTTCAGGAAAATGATCAACTTTGGGGTGGTAACAGTAACTCTGCTTGACATAGGGCTGCATTATATCACCCCAACATTGATTATTTTCCTATAACGCATGCCCTGCCATGTTTTATTCCTTTCGTACTCAATAACAACAGCATCATTTGCTTGTACCTTCAACATTCTTCTACATTACAGTGAGGGAAAAAAGTATTTGATCCCCTGCTGATTTTGTACGTTTGCCCACTGACAAAGAAATGATCAGTCTA
>JAOUWY010000002.1:20302022-20312368 GCA_025728095.1 Prietella phreatophila
ACATGCTAGTTTCTTAATCAGAGTATCGTCTTAATTGGGTTAATATCGGATTATTGTTGTCCATGTAAACGTACTGAGTGTTACATGATGATAAAATATTAGAACATAAAATAGGCACATTTATTGTGTGCGTGCAGTAAGACACCTTGGAAGTCATACTGTAGTATCGTCGCTTGTAAACTGAGGTGTTCATGCAGTGCTTCCCACAGTGCCATGTAATGAGGAGAAGGGTTAAGTTTATGTGGTTTCCTCAGTTTTATAGTGATCGGTTGGTGACAATGTCTCAGACACTTTGGCCCTCATCTAGCTGTCTGTTTTTCTAGTCCAACCCTTCCTTAAGTATGGAACTGTCAAGGAATTCTTGGAATGTCTGGCTTTTCCCTTTTTAAAAAATGTTTTTATTTCCACAAAAGAAAGTAAAAGACGTAGTGAATTTCTAATCTTCTCAATGCATGCTTGCGTAGATATCCAAAACAGGCTTTCACATCTTATACGCTTAAATGCCTTGATGGTATATTCTGTTTCTGCTTATCTCATTATTATTTAAACCAATGCACCTTTTCCTCCACTCTGTTTGTACTGCTTGTATTCAGTAAGCTCCATGCTGACTCTCCCGGAGTCCTCGATACTGTTGAAATTAGTAAGTAATTAATTGTTCTGTCCCAGCGATTGCAGAATGCAGTGGTTTCCTTGACCTCTTCTTCCCTTGAAAGTCTTGGCAGTAGGATTTTGTTTGTGTTTAAAGGTTCATTTCTGGTCAAAATCTGGCATCTCTTTAGAACAGCATCTGCCTGGAACTTTCCACTGGCTGCTGTCTGCTGTGCACCAAACCGAGCAAAATTAAACCAAACCAGGCTGTTGCCACTCCTCACCTTGGATGAGGTCTGCCTATGCTGAAAGAATTCCAAAGCATAATTTTTAAAGATGTTATTAGGATATGTATGCCTGATTATGTTGACTTTAATTCTGTCTTTAATGTTTGATTTCCTGAGCCTTCGCTCTGTGTCCAGCATTTTGTGACCAGTGGTCTGTGCCAAACATGCTGAAGCCGTTAAGCATACTGACTCTTTAAGCCAACGGGGTGAGGCGTGATGCCTTTCAAAGAGTAGGGGCCTTTGAAGTTACTCTCGCCAGGGGCTGCCAGGTACGCTGTGTCAGCACTTCCAAACCATATTCCCACTGCTATTACTCCCCTCCTCCAAACCCATGTACCGATACAGAGGTATTCCAGAATTCCAAATTCAGTTGTACCTGTAACCCTAAATACACTACTGGAGCTGAAGATTGTGTCCTGTTGAAGAGAAGAACAAATAATGCAGCCTTTGGCTTGGTTTAATGTTCCCTCCTGTATTTGTTGAGTGCAACTGACAACTAAGTGAAGTAATCAGCAGAATATGTGACTGGTTGTTGAACGCCGTGATATTAGATTGTACCAGTGGTGTATGTCAAACATTGTAAACGATAATGTTGTTAAGTCTGTGAAATACTTCAGTAATTTAAGCTGCTCTTGGATCAGTGATCGTGCGCTGCCTCTGCTCTTGGCTTAAACAGAGATTCGTTTCCAGTAAGTTATTGGGTACCGCTCGCAAACAGTAATAATAGGCAGGGTTTAGGATTGTAACGGAATGTCATAATTATTGCATATTTCGGGTTTGGAGTGCAGTTAGAAGAGAACGGAGCCCAGCATAAGATGATAATGTTGACTTTCTCTTCTAACTTGGCTGACATTCCAGTTCTACATCGGTTTTCTTCTACGTTCGACATAACAAAAAGGCTCTAAGGCTGTATTTAGAGTCGGTGACTTAAGTCAGCAAATGAAGTTTAAAAATGACATCAATACACGGGGAAAGTTAGTATTCAGACGCTTAACTTTACTTTCTGGGCAGCCCATTCAGAATATTAAAAATATTCACATGTTGAGCCATCAGCCAAAAAACTGCTCCAAAGCATCACTGATCCTGATGTTTAACAGCGGCTATCAGGTGCTTTTTCCTTATGTACTGTTCCCGGGTCCAAATTGTTTCAGACATGTAAAACTTTTTCTTATGGTCCTAAATGTGCTTAATGGTATTTTTTTAACTGCTTATGTATTTTATATTCATTGCCTGATTTGTCCAGGTCAACATAAACCATGTGTCTCTCTTAAGAATGTAGCAATACAGATGAATTGTTTCATTCTGTATTTCGAACAATGCAACAAACTGCACAAAAAAGTAGGCTGTGCATTATAAGATAACATTTATTATGTGATGTGAAATAAACATTTAAACTTTATCAAGCCACACTACCTGCTACTGAAAACATACCTTCTGCTTTATTTCAACTCAGAAGAAGCTACAGGGGTTTCAAAAAATATGCAAACCTCTCCTAAGCGCAGTTTTACACAGCAAACTAGCATACTACTGAACTAGCTCCTGTGTTCATCATCAAGCAGGAGCTGGAAACATTCTTTAAGGTTTGGTCTATGAGGGTACTTTGACTTCTCTGTAAATTGTAACAGTGACTGGTGAACTGAAACAGTACATTGTGATGACTTCGCAAATATGTGTACATTACACTGGCACTAATACCACAAATGTAAATGTATCCTGTACAAATGTACAGGATCCCTGTGCATGCACACAAACGCTCTTCGGCATTCAGACAGTCTTTTGCCACTCTGAGGTGTATCATGATATTTCTGTTTAATATTCATTATGAGCTCTAGCTCTTCTTACACTCCAGGCAGCAGCACCAAAGGTAGTAGCATACAGAGCGCAAAGTTTGCAAGTGGGAACATAACTGCCTCGGAGTATGCTTATGTAAACGTCCAGAAAGTTAAGATAGTCAGAACACATGGCACATGCGTCAAACGCATGGCCCGTGGGACAAATCTAGTCTACAACCTCACTTCATTCTACCCACATGAACTTGGAAAAAACTTGCATTAAAATATTGAACATAACATTTCAAGAAATGAACAGAAATGTACAACGAGAAAGAAGAAAAACACTGAAACTAAAAACAATGAACTCGGTGGCAAAAATGTAAAAAAAAATTGCAAAAACATGGTCTTTAAATAAACAGCATTCTTTGTTAACAATTTTCTAAGCTTCATTTTCACTTATCACAGCTTATGAATGTGCTACCCGAGTTTTCGTTTACTCGTTCAGAGTTTTCATTTATGCTCCGCAAGTTTTATGTTTGCCATTGTGGCACAAATCTCACGTGTGGGTGGGGCTTATCAGCAATTTACTCTCATTGGCTAGTGAGATTTGGATTGACAGCTCAAGTGTCCAGCTGAAAAGGAATAGGATGACGATGTTGATGTGGTCAGTGATGACGCTGTCTATTCTGAGAGCTCATCTCGAAAAAAAATAGTCGTATGAGACTACCCAGACCGCAAACATTAATTACGAACTAATATACTATGCAAGTAAGTAATTTCCACTACAGACTATGAACATTATATCTATACAGACAACCGCATCCTGAACGCTCTCCAGAACAACACTAAAGTACTTCCTGGTACTTCAGGAAGCTGTCGATCCAAATCTCAGTAGCCAACAAGAGTAATTGCTGTTAAGCCCTGCCCACACTTGAGATTTGTGCCAGAATGGCAAACATAAACTTGCAGACATAAACGAAAGATTTGAAAGCATAAATGAAAGCTCATTCATGAACCATGATTAGCAAAAAGGATGTTTTTCATTGTATATTTCTGTTATTTTCTCGAAAGGTCACGTTCAGTAATTTTGGCACAGATTGAATTCCATAAATGGCCTACAGTACACTAATGCTCAATACGTTCTCAACAGTTCCATAGCATAGCCTTCCAAAGTGCAGTTACTGTAAACTGCTATATTTACGTGCACTCCGGTTTCTATCACAGCTAGCTTCACCTGGATCACAATTTAAAATAAACTTTTGTGTGCTGCTCTTGATATAAGTCGCATCTAAAATGATTCAGAAGCATGTCGTGTGTCGTGCTGGCTGTGGCATAAACTAAAATTAATCATGAAAATGAGGAAATGTACAAAATAAAATCACAATTGTTTTTCTCATCTGTACAATTAAATTGGTGAGTGTGATGTGCTCGTGCATGTAAGATGGATGTCAGACAGCAGTAGGAAAGGCGATGATACAGATTTTTATTTCATAATTTAAGAGACAGTCTACCACCAAACAATTTTTCCATATTAATATTGTTGGCATAAATTACATTTATGACACTGAAAAAGATGAAGATGAATAAGATGAAATCAGGTTAATAATAGGGGGAAATTTTATTTGATAAATCTTGATCTACTTTTCTTACAATATGGTATTCTGATGTTGCAGTGGTTCGATTTGTTGTCATTACGAAATAAATGTATTCAAATTTAACATTTCCGTCAATATGGTCTTGTGTCAGTATCATCTAGTGAAGCCTTTTTTGGGATATGTCTCGTTTCATGGCTTTAGTGTATCGTCTCATGCCTAGCCATTCGGTTCATATTCAGTAATGGAGAATGCAGGATACAAAACACATCTAAGGCTATAGAGAGCTGCGTGACTCTGAGAGCACAACTAGCTGAAAGCAGAATAAGAAGAACTTGATGCTTCTCAGAGTCACACCAGTGAAAGCATGCCATGTTTAAATTTGTTACATTCTAATGCACAGCTTTTGTTTTGTTATATGCTGCTAAGAGTCTGAACGGCTCACACAAACTGTGTAATTAAGTTGCAGTTATTGTGCTTTTATAATGTTCAATGTTTTAATAAACTGAAAACTGAAGGCACATATTAAGGCAGTGCTTTATTTTTTGTTATATTAAAAAAAATATTGTATCGAGACACCGCCGTATCATCATATCCAGTATTAATTTTGTGTATTGTTTCATCCCTCAGCTTTTCGTGTTGAAAGTAATGGGTGATAAAAGGGATTTTATGTGTGTGCAATCTCATATTTAAACCCCAGAGAAAATGGACAGGGTTAAAGGCAAAAACAGAAAATAAAGGAAAAATAAATGTTTCATGCATATATTTAAAATACTATTTGTTTAAAAAGTAGTTTTAATGAAAATGACTTTTTTGTGTTCGAACTGATACAGAAATTTTCTCCTATTGTTTGAGTGGAAAGTTGTTATTGTGTAATGTTCATGTGACAAAGAGTTTTGCTTGTTTTGATGAAGGGTGCCAAGAATTCTGGAGGGCCTGTATAGTGTCTTTTATTGTGGCGAAACCTTTATCAGAAACATACTGAATAAAAATGTGATTAACTTGTTAAGAACGAATGCCGACAGAGTAAAAGTTTAAACAGAATCCTGCTCTTTCACTTTAAATTATTGGGTTTATGTATAACATCTCACATTGAAGAAATGTTGGCCTAGACTAATAATCTTGGAATGCAGTACTCTAATAGAATCTGACATATTTGCTTAAAAGCTTCAGCATCAACTAAAATAGAAAAACCTTCCTGCTACTTGTTATGATTGAATATGTTCAGTGTTTGAAAGCCTCGCAGGAAATTCAGAAACTCCGCAGCATTGCTGTGTCATGTTTCAATGAAGTGATGTAAAGGAGGGAAAAAAAGAAATTTACAGTGCACTGGTGTAATATACTCTACCAGTCAAAGGTTTAGACACACTCATTCTTTATATTTTCCCTCACATTTTAGAATAATAAAGTCATCAAAAAAAAAATAAATCCAAAATAAATCAAAATAATTTAGTACGGTATTTTAGCATTTTCAAAATACGCACACTTTCTGCCTAGAATTTCTAGAAACTTATTCTTGGTACTTTCTCAACCGATTTCTTGAGGAATCCCCCTGAGATGGTTTTTATTAAAGGAGTTCCCACCCATGCTGGAGACTTATTGGCTGCTTTTCGGAATATTTTGCTCCAAGTCATCCATTTTAAATAAATATTGTTTTGTAAATACTATGTTAATTTTCTAATGAAAGAAATGAAAATGTCGGCACAATTATATTTTTGTCTGCAACATCGATTTCAAACATTTAATCACACACCTTCAGATCAAAAGATTTTTAAGATCATGAGAAACATTTCAGTCAAGGGTCTCCAGACTTTTGACCGGTAGTGTATCTATATTTTTGCTTTAACTGAATTTAGTGTTTCCAAAAATCCTGGAAACCTTAAGGATACATTTAATATGGTTACAGATGCATCATCAGAGCTGACGAAATCATAGCAAATCAATGAGGGGCCGCAGTGGACAGACTATTAAGAATAAATTAAACAGGTCAGTACAAAACAATGACTTGTCTTCTTCTGAATAAAAATGTTTCTAGTCATCTTAATTAGACCCATATGGAGAGTTGTGCAGAGCTCTCTTCTGAGGATGTGCTGAGAGAAATTCTGCTCTAGGATAATAGCACCGGGTGCACGATGGCTCAGTGGGGGGTTGGAGGTTCGATTCCCGCCGCTCCCCTGTGTGTACGGAATTTGCATGTTCTCCTTGTGCTGCAGGGTTGTCCTCCGGGTACTCTGGTTTCCTCCCCAGTCCAAAGACATGCACTGCAAACTAATTGGCATGTCCAAAGTGTCCATAGTGTATGAATGGGTGTGTGAATGTGCGTGATTGTTTTGTGCGATGGCCTGGCACCCTGTCCAGGGTGTACCCCATGCTCTCTGGGATAGGCTCCAGGTTCCCCACGACCCTGTAGGATAAGCGCTATAGAAGATGGATGGATGGATAATAACATGATGTAGACATTTGAGAGACTGCACACTGGAAAATCCTGCTCCACTGCACTTGGCTCAACATACAAATCTGTAGCTTAATCTTGAACAAAGTGATTCTCCCAGTAGTTAACGTGTTTATTCTGACTGCTTTTGCTTGCCATGCTGTTACAGGACAGAAATGAGAGTCAAAGTTGCAATCTGATGCGTATTGCATGTGCAGTGTTGATCTTGACTTTTTGACCTCCCAGAATACCTTAAGCAAGGTACTCCTTCTGGTTAGCAGTTAGTAACAATACATTCAGTGTTGCGTGACCTTCTGTTGGTTATGATTTCCTAAGCTGAACTGAGAGAGAGACAGAGAGAAAAAGAAAATAAATAGTTGATGGAAATACCCTGACACTCTGTGTCCTGATGTTAGCCACATTGACCAGGTTGGTGCTTAGAGGTATTACTCCAGATCCATGGACTGATGCTGAATTATGTCATTTGCCTAAGCATTCCTTTTCCTACAATACAGCATGAAATTAATACTTGCACTGTGCATGACTAACACTGTAGGTGTCAGCAAACATTGCTTATTACACTGAATATGAATAATAGTTAGAATCACTGTCGGAGGTGAGTTATAGCTCTAGGCTGCAGACTGTGATTTAGTTATTTGGGTTTGATTGATTGTGTGATTGTATTTAGATTTGTTTTGTTAAAATAATTATTTGTTTTAGTGCTTTTTTTGTTGTTTTTTTTTGTTTGTTTTTGTTTTTACAGTGCACATGGTTATTCAGGATTAATAAGCAAATAAATCCTGTTAAACTTTAGACATTTTCTTAACTATGTCAGGAGTAAAACACAACAGGATGGCAAAATGGTGTTACTGTTACCACCTGAAGTTGATTTTTCCTATAACAGCATATCGCAAAGTGTTTTATTCCTACTACTCAACAGCAATTTGATTCATTTTTTATTTACTAACAAACTACACATGATGCTTTTCCATACCTTTCCCCCAGTTTAGTCTTTCCAATTCTCACCCACTAACTAACAGGGCCCAGGGTACAGGGCAGTGTGGCACACTCGGAGGAAAGTGCTGTCTGCCCTGTTTTGCTTAGATAAGCTTACAGACACCCCTGATTGGCTTGGGTCAGTATGATTGACAGGCGAGATTGTATGAGACAGCATGAACTCAACCACTGATGGCTGTGGCATTGTTGGGATTCGAACTCAATATATCTTAACAATACAGAGAATGCTCTTCTGTTGCAAATAGTTACATTTAATATTGCGCAAAATCTGCAAGAGAGGTTAGTTCCTGTTATTACCTATACCAGGTATAAGCAGTCTTTCTCTCACCAGCCTCTTTTTTCCCCTTCTTTCTTGTACTTACAAAGACTTCAAGTCATGTTACTGAGAAAACAGAATGTGTCAAGCCGTCTGTGGTGAAGGCTCTCCAGTGTCTGAACACTTGCTGACACTTAGAAAGCACTGAAACTGTAGACTCCTTCCATGTTCAAATAAATTTCTTGTTACAGAAGGATTCACCATATCAACAATTGTGCAGTACACTCCTGCATTATTCCTCTGCTGCTCCAAGTGGTTGCATGTGGCTGAGCACTGACCGGCGCAGGAGAGCAATGCAAGTGAACAGTGTTTTTAATCACTGTCCAATTATTTATTGGTTTATTTTGGATTTAAGAAAACCTTTCGCCTTGGTCAAAAGTGCTGTTACTTTGACAGAAGGTAAGATCACTGCATCAGTGCATCTTTAAAGCACAAAGAATCAAAACATTCCTAGTGAGACAGGGGGAAGGACTGGGTTACCAGAGCCTTTCAGTTAATATATTAATATAAAGAGTTCAAAACACCTGCACAAATGTCAATTGACTCATCTGCAATTTTTATTATGGAAAAAAACAACAGCTGTTATGGCTGTACTTATGTTGGAGTACATTCCAGCATACTCTGATGTTAAAATGGAGCATGCCACAGAATGCATAAAGGCTGCCCGGTCTGCTACAGATGTTAATTATTTATTTTTGCTATTTTCTATCTCACCCTTCACTTGGACCTCCATGCAATTCCTTTAGACACAAAAACATATTAGGATGTCTTGCAATTGGCACTACTGTCAGAGCTGCTGAAAATGACATTCTGACCAATCAGATTCAGGCATTCAGCAGTGCTGTGGTATAACCATATGATGACACACACACCCACTTTTGTGTGTGAAAATCCCAGGAGATCAGTGTTCATTTCTGAAATACTCAAACCAGCCAGTCTGGTACCAACAAACATGCTATGGTTAAAGTCACAGAGATCACACTTGTTCCCCCATTCTGATGTTTGATGTGGGCATTAACTGAAGCTCTTGACCTGTATCTGCATGATTTTTTACATTACACTGATGCCACATGATAACTACATAAATGTGCAGGTCTACTTGTGTTCCTAATAAAGTGGACAGTGAGTGTATATACTGTAGGAAAGTCCTTGCTTGTGTTATTATTTAGCAGGAACTCATATACCTCTATTTGCTAACCTCTTACGCTTGAGTTATCTGTGCTTGCTCATTAAAAATAAATCTTAAATAAATTCTGTCTGAAAAGATGCTTTTTCCATCGCTGCTGTATTAACCTTGATCAGAGGGTCCTGCTCTGACATTCTGCAGTTGTAGAGATGATAAGAAAAGTTAAAGGGCTCCCATAAGCCGTGCTAATCGCTTTATAAAAGCATGGAGCCGTTTAAAGGTTTACTTTGCTCGGCACTCAGCTGGTGATGTTGATGGGACATGACGTGTCGTGTATAGGGCAGTGGAGAGGCGCCTGCTGCCTGCTGCTTACTACAGATCCTCATACTTCTCTGCCACTGATTGATCTGGATGAGCGAGGCTGCAGGTGGAGGGGCTGCTGCACTGTACGATGAATAAAGGAATAAAAGAATTCGATGCGTCACTTGTTTTAAAAGTCGGTTCTGTATTATTGGATTTATTGCCGCAGACAGATGAGAGTGTTTTATTCATTTTATGGTTCTACGTTAAATGTGTGCTCATTTAATAAATAGGAATCGATGGATATTTTAAGCATACACAAATTACAGTTTGAGTTCTGCAGCCACAGTTGAAATATGTTTCTTGAATAAATCTTCCATTAAATTGGACTAACCAAATTAAGCTTTTAAAGATTAAATCATCCTGTGCAATGATTTAAAGAACACAATTGATACGTCTCAACGATAAACGAGACATCTTTCTCTGTCTGATTTGCGAGAGTATAAACAAAGCAAGTTATGATTCTTACCCTATTCATATGAATATGTTAAATTATTTTCAATGCTAATGCTTAGATATGACAAAAATATCATCACGATACTTGAGGACATTTGTACAATACACGATGCGTATCCCAATAATTAATTTAGCTGACAAACTCTGCAAAACAGTAGTGAAATAAACAAAACAAGAAAAGCATTCAACTGAGTTTGAAGATACGTGTCTTTAATGCCTACAAAGACAAATATGTCAAATCAGTGTCAACCATTCAGTACCATTTAATATATAATTATTAAAAATGTTAAATAATAATAATTTAAAAAAAACATCACAATACCAGTGATATCTCGGAGGGTTAGGGATTTTGTGTAAGTAAAAAAAGGTAAGTAAATAAGTGCATCATTTATTACTATATA